>PITA01000065.1:384701-423670 GCA_004023965.1 Spilogale gracilis | reverse complement strand
TTTCTCCGCAGCCTCTCCAACACTTGTTGTTTCCTGACTTGTTAATTTTGGCCATTCTGACTGGTGTAAGGTGGTATCTCAATGTGGTTTTGATTTGAATTTCCCTGATAGCTAGTGACGCTGAACATTTTTTCATGTGTCTGTTAGCCATTTGTATATCTTCTATGGAGAAGTGCCTCTTCATGTCCTTGCCCATTTTTTGATGTGTTCATCTACGTTTTGGATGTTGAGTTTGAGTAGTTCTTTATAGATCTTGGATACCAGCCCTTTGTCTGTAGTGTCATTTGCAAATATCTTCTCCCATTCTGTGGGTTGCCTCGTTGTTTTGTTGACTGTTTCCTTTGCTGTACGGAAGCTTTTTATTTTGATGAAGTCCCAGAAGTTCATTTTTGCTTTTGTCTCCTTTGCCTCTGGAGACGTGTCTTGAAAGAAGTTGCTGTGGCCGATGTCAAAGAGGTTACTGCCTATGTTCTTTTCCAGGATTCTGATGGATTCCTGCCTCACATTGAGGTCTTTCATTCATTTCAAGTTTGCCTTTGTGTGTGGTATAAGGGAATGGTCTAGTTTCATTCTTCTATATGTAGCTGTCCAATTTTCCCAGCACCATTTATTGAAGAGACTGTCTTTTTTCCACTGGATATTTTTTCCTGCTTTGTCAAAGATGATTTGCCCATAGATTTGTGGGTCCATATCTGGACTCTCTACTCTGTTCCATTGGTCTGTTTCTCTGTTTTTGTGCCAGTACCATGCTCTCTTGGTAATCACAGCTTTGTAATAAAGCCTGATGTCAGGTAACGAAATGCCCCCAGCTTTGCTTTTCTTCTTCAGCAATTCCTTAGCAATTCGGGGTCTTTTTTGGTTCCATATAAATTTTAGGATTGTTTGTTCCAACGCTTTGAGGAATGTTGGTGGAATTTTGATTGGAATGGCATTGAAAGTATAGATTGCTCTGGGCAGTATAAACATTTTGACATGGAATGGTCTTCCATCTTTTTGTGTCTTCTTCAATTTCTTTCATGAGTGTTCTGTAGTTCCTCGAGTACAGATCCTTGACTTCTTTGGTTAGGTTTATTCCTAAGTATCTTATGGTTTTGGTGCTATAGTAAATGGAATCAATTCTCTGATTTCCCTTTCTATTTTTTCATTGTTAGTGTATTAGAATGCAACTGATTTCTCTGCATTGATTTTGTATCCTGCCACATTACCAAATTGTTGTATGAGTTCTAGTAGTTTGGGGGTAGAGTCTTTTGGGTTTTTCACATAGAGTATCATGTCATCTGCAAAGAGAGAGAGTTTTACTTCTTCTTTGCCAAGCTGGATACCTTTTATTTCTTTCTGTTGTCTGATTGCTGTTGCTAGGACTTCTAACACTATGTTGAACAGTAGTGGTGAGAGTGGGCATCCTTGTCTTGTTCCTGATCTCAGAGGAAAGGCTGTCAGTTTTTCCCCATTGAGAATGATATTTGCTGTGGGTTTTTCATAGATAGATTTTATGAGGTTGAGAAATGTTCCCTCTATCCCTGTACTTTGAAGAGTTTTGATCAGGAACGGATGTTGTATTTTGTCAAATGCCTTTTCTGCATCAATTGAGAGTACCATATGGTTCTTCTCTCTTCTCTTATTGATTTGTTCTATCACGTTGATTGATTTCCAAGTGTTGAACCACCCTTGCATCCCTGGGATAAAACCCACCTGGTCATGGTGGATAATCTTTTTAATGTATTGTTGGATCCTGTTGGCAAGGATCTTGTTGAGAATCTTGGCATCCGTATTCATCAGCGATATTGGTCTGAAGTTCTCCTTTTTGATGGGGTCTTTGTCTGGTTTGGGGCTTAGAGTAATGCTGGCTTCATAGAAAGAGTCTGGAAGTTTTCCTTCCATTTCTATTTTTTGAAAGAGCTTCAGGAGAATAGGTGTTATTTCTTCTTTGAACATTTGGTAGAATTCCCCAGGGAATCCGTCTGGTCCTGAATTCTTGTTTTTGGGGAGGTTTTTGATCACTGCTTCAATCTCAATACTAGATATAGGTCTATTCAAATTGTCAATGTCTTCCTGTTTCAGTCTTGGAAGTTTATAGGTTTCTAGGAATGTATCCATCTCTTCTAGGTTGTTAAATTTATTGGCATATAATTGTTGATAGTAATTTCTAATGATTGTTTCTATTTCCTTGATATTAGCCATGATCTCTCCCCTTTCATTCATAATTTTATTAATTTGGGCCTTCTCCCTTTTCTTTTGGATTAGTTTGGCCAATGGTTTATCGATCTTATTCATTTCTTCAAAGAACAAGCTTCTAGTTTCATTGATGGGTTCTACTGTATCTCTAGTTTCTGATTCATTCGTCTCTGCTCTAATCCTAATTATTTCCCGTCTTGTGTGAGGGGTTGGTTTAATTTTTTGTTGATTTTTCCAGTTCTTTAAGGTGTAATGAGAGGTGGTGTATTGGGGATTTTTCAATTTTTTTGAGTGAGGCTAGGATGGCTATGAATTTCCCCCTTAGGACTGCCTTTGCTGTATCCCATAGGTTTTGGATCGATGTATCTTCATTCTCATTGGTTTCCATGAAGTGTTTCAATTCTTCTTTGATTTCCTGTTTGATCCACATACCTGTGTTTTTGCCTGGGGACCCTATAATCTACAAATTTGGTAGGCTTAACCTTAACCCCGTGGGACCCACCCCAATCACATAAATTTTCCTTTATCTTCAGAAGAAACTTCTTCCTCCTTGTCACCATATTCACACATGCTGGGCCAAGGTTCATTAGTTCCATTGCCTCCAGCATATTGCAAAAAAGGACCTGCCTAGGATTTGGTCCTCAAGTCAGAAAGTGCACACACAATAATCCTTTTGGAGTACATAGGGTACATAGCTCATTCTTCAGCTGCCTTCTGTCTGGGCTTTAATTTTGTATATTTTACATAACTGTTGATACCTCTATTTTGTATATAATGCTATTCCTGGGCACTAAAATTAGTCTCTTGCCAGTTCACTTACTCAATAGATATGTATTGAGTCCCTACTCAAAACACAGGGAATATAAGAGCAAACCAAACCCAGCTCTTGACTTCAAGGAACTAAGAGCCTACTAAGATCCAGACAGTAGTTAATGACAACACAGGACTTTCAGGAAGCTTTGGCTCTTTGCCACAAGACAGTATTTCTTCCCTCTGTGAACAGGGTAAGTATTCATTAGAAGATTAATTTATATAAATTACAACAGGAAAGTGAATGGATGCCTGTGAGTTCAATAGTTTTTCTTTTGTGAACTTGATAATTTTTTATAAAAATCTCTGATAGAGAATTTAGAAATATCAACTCTCGCTACCCAAAGGAAAAGGAAACTCTATAATTGGATGACATCATTGTCAATCACCCAGGGTATAAAATAGGTAGGTTAAATGAAGAAGCAGCAATGATTTAGTCACATCTACAAAACTGTCCTCATTTTATGTTACCCTCATAAAATGAACAAAGAGTAGGATGCTCTCCAACTCTGTTCAGATACCACAAAGAGTTCAAGGTGAGAGATCACACCCACAAAGAGCTGAGAAGGCACTGTTGCCAAATCCTGATTATTTACCATTATCTTAAGCAGAAAATGAAGAAAGTATTTCAAAACACTTATGATGAACAGCTCTATCTTAGAGTTCTGAACCATTCACTCACTGCCTTATTTCAAGAATCTATACTTAATTTGAAGCCTGTATTTCTTTACAGAGAATGCCCGCTGGTCTTTGGCCAAAACTTTTCCCAAAACAGATGGGTAGAATGTAAAAAAAAAAAAAAACATTGCTTTTACCATAACAATAGGAAAACACTCTTTAAAATCTTAAAAAGCTGTGAATGTAAAAAGTCCAAATGGGGCGCCTGAGTGGCTCAGTGGGTTAAAACCTCTGCTTCTGGCTTGGGTCATGATCTCAGGCAGGCTCTCTGTTGGTGGGGAGCCTGCTTCCTCCCCTCTCTCTGCCTGCCTTTCTGCCTACCTGTGATCTCTCTCTGTCAAATAAATAAATAAAATATTTTTTAAAAAAGTCCAAATGAATTAACTTCCAGAGAAGGACTAGTCCTTACTAGATGAGTAAAAACTGGTAATCACATTTATTTCCACAATGGACTTATTGACCAAGTCAAGGCAGAGCAGGAGAAGATCAGATTTGCCAGAGACTGAGGGACTTTGCTGGTGTAATAATATTAATAATAATAATGATAAGAAGAAGAAGAAGAAGAAGTCCTCAAATGTCACCTGTGAGCTAATAAAGCATATTGGAATATGGAGAATGGAATATGGAATATAGAGAAATACCAAATGCTAAACAAGTTATGCCAGCCAATACCCTCCATGGGAAATTTCTTTTTTTTTTTTAAGATTTTATTTATTTATTTGACAGAGAGAGAGAGAGATCACAAGTAGGCACAGAAGCAGGCAGAGAGACAGGAGGAAGCAGGCTCCCTGCAGAGCAGAGAGCCTGATGCGGGGCTCAATCCCAGGACCCTGAGATCATGACCTGAGCTGAAGGCAGAGGCTTTAACCCACTGAACCACCCAGGCACTCTCCATGGGAAGTTTCTAAGGAAGTGTTGGTGCAGTAGCAAGGATTAGGCTGGAAATCAGGGAAAGATAGTTCATGAATTTATAGTATTTATATCTCAAAACCCTGCCAAAAGGAGGGATTGATCCCACTGTTAAGTCACCTGAAATCAGAGGAGACCTGAAACTAATTAAGCAACAAATGACCCCTAACCCAACTCATATCTTGAGTAAATAAAAGAGATCAGTCCTTTACCTAGCTACCTGATGGAGAAAAAAGCAATCCCCTTCTGGAGGAAAATATTATCAGATTCCACTATTTTCTTTTATATAATGCATCCCATCATCAAAGCAAGCCCAAAGATGACTGAGATATTAGAAAAAGCAGAAAATTTCTTTAAAATGACTATCATACATATGGTAAATAAATGATTAGAAAAACAAAAATTTGGATAAAAATATGGACAACCCAAAAAATAACCAAACTGAAAAATAAAATATGAGTTAAGGAACTTATTGGATGGGCTCCATAACAGATGGTACAAGGCAGAAGACGGGATTAATGAACTTAAAGCAGGACAGTAGAAATCATCCAAGCTGAAGCATAGAGAGGAAGAAACAATTAAGGGGGTGGGAGGGAGAAAAAAAGCATGAGAGACCTCTAGGACAATGTCATATATAATCAGAGCCTCAGAGAGAGAGAAGAGAGAATACTGGAATGTTTAAAACATTTGAAGAGATAATAACCAAGAATTTTCCAAAATTGATTAAAGTTATCAACCTGCATATTCAAGGAGTTGAGTGAAACTCAAACAGGATAAATTACAAGAATCCACTCTAAGAAATATGATGACTAAATTTCTGAAAACTAAAGACAAAAATTCTTGAGCAGCCAGGGAAAGCAACACCTTGCCTATACAGGGAAACCAATTCAAATTACAACAGGTTTTTATTAGAAGAGTGGTTACTTTTGGATATATTATCAACTGGAAAGTGGCAGGAGGGAAACTTCTGGGGTTTTGGAAATGTTCTAAACCTTGATCTGAGTGGTGGTTACATTGTAAATATTCATTTAGCTTTGCAATCAAACTGTGTGTGGCAGACAGTCTCTCCTTTGCTGTCCTGCCTGCTGTTCCCTTACAGTGTAGTCAAGAAACTTCTATCTCTTTTAAAAAATAATAACCAAAAAAATTTTTGTAAAGTGTGCATTTTTTTAGTATGTAAGATTTTTTTCCTCAATAAAGTACCATTAAAAAATATGACTAAAGTTGATTTGGAACAAGAAGGGGAAATGTGGAAATAAATTAGTTATATTATAGTAGAATCCTCTACTGTGTGGCCTACTACGGCTGTACCACAACTCCCCCACTCAGCCACTGTGGGAGAACAAGACTAAGCTGTCTGTTCTAGTACGTTTGCCTGTTTTAAATGGGTCCCTCGCCATATTCAGATGGTCAGACTATGGGGGTCAATGCTCCCTTTAACACATTCTTTTTGTTGTATAATTAACTCAGCCCTTGTCAAAACTAACCACTGTTGTTGTTGTTATTGTTATTTAATATTTATTTATTTATTTGACAGAGAAAGACATAGCAAGAGAGGGAACACAAGGAGACGGAGTGGGAGAGGGAGAAGCAGGCTTCCTGCTGAGCGGGGAGCTGGATGCCGGGCTCCATTCCAGGATGCTGGGATCATGACCTGAGCTGAAGGCAGATGCTTAATGACTGAACCACCCAGGCACCCAACCACTGTTTTTATAGTCTAGTAACTAACCCAGAGATTCTCAACAGGATTTTCAACCCTAGCGCACTTAGAGTTATTTGGGAAGGTTTAAAAAAAACACACACCAATTGTCAACCCCATCACAGATTAATTATATCAGAACCCATGGGATGGGCCCAGGTATTGGCTTTTGGTTTATTTGTTGGCCTTAAATGTCAAAGTGCAGAAAAAATTCATTTAAAACATTTCTCCAAGGGGCACCCTAATGGCTCGGTCGATTAAGCATCTAGCTCTTGATAGAGGCTCAGGTCATGCTCTCAGGGTCATGACATCAAGCCCTGCATTGGGCTCCACACTGAGCATGAAGCCTGCTTAAGATTCTCCTCTCCCTCCATCTCTGCCCTTCCCCCACCACTAATACGTGAGCTTTTTCCCATAAATAAAAAAATAAATAAATCCTTTTTTTAAAAAAGATTTTATTTATTTATTTATTTGACAGAGAGAGATCACAAATAGGCAGAGAGGCAGGCAGAGAAAGAGGGAGAAGCAGGCTCCCCGCTGAGCACAGAGCCTAATGTGGGATTAGATCCCAGGACCCTGAGATCATGACCTGAGCCGAAGGCAGAGGCTTAACCCTTGGAGACACACAGGCATCCAATAAATCCCTTTTTAAAAATAAACTGCCTCTTGCAAAGCTTGTAAAATTAAACATTAATTGATACAAATGTACAGGCATCCATTTTAATGGTTTTATTTTCCACAAATGTTTGTCTTATTTTCTCTTCAGAAAAGCTACTTTTTAATGCCTGTGTTAATTTGCTTATTATAACTTTTTAAGACTTTTATTTTTAAGTAATCTCTACACCTACCATGGGGCTCAAACTTACAACCCCAAGATCAAGAGTCATACTCCCTACCAACTGAGCCATCCAGGTGCCCCTAATTTGCTTATTATATTAATTAATTATATTAACATTTCTTGTCACTTGATACTTTTCTGTTAAGGACTTTCTGGACTTCATACTCACTGAAAAGCAAAAGGGAAACCCATTAGAAAGAAAGGGATGTGAAAATAAAGCAATGGGAAGGGAAGGGAAGAAATGCTCATTGACAATACTTAGGAAATAAAATGTCTTATATTATTACTTGTTAAAAATTAATTCCCTGGGGCTCTCATTAATCAAATTATAAAAGTTGAAGGGTTGATAACAAGAGATTACTTCAACCATAAAATTGCTTTTTTTTTTAAAGATTTGTTTATTCATTTGAGAGAGAGCAGGGGGTAGGAGCAGAAGGAGAGGAGAAGAAAGTCTTAAGCAGACTCCATGCTGAGCACGGAACCTGACTCAGAGGTTGAACTCACACTGAGTTCACGACCTGAGCCAAAACCAAGAGTAGATGCTTAACCAACTGCACCACCCAGGCGCCCCCATAAAATTGTTTTTTTTAAAAAGCCCTTCATGCAATTGTGATATGCAGCCTGGACTGAGCCTCACAGCACCAAGAACAGGCAGGACTGAAACCTGAGCTCTAAGGACAAGCAGATCTGACTTTGCAAACAGACCCAAAGGGTCAGCACCAAATTGGATCCAAAGAAGGAAGAGTCCTTCCCTAGAGTGGGCCACTGTGGGGGACAGTGGCAATGATTACAAAAGGGCATGTCAAGCTGCTTATGTTTTTCCGGACAGTCCCATCTTCATCTGGAGACCTTCAGTTGAGCTCAATCCCCAGAGCACATCAAGAGACATCTGGGGAAAGAAAACCACGACCTAGACTCTCTGATGGACTCAATTCCCTACCCAAATCAGTCAAAGAAGTATTCCAACAAGATGTGTAAGACTTCATGTCCTCAGATTCAGCATCTCCAAAATAGCATGGGGAAGATGCCTGTTGTCCCAACACTGAGCACTTTTGTTGAGTGTACTTTGAGAGAGCTGGCTACACTGTAGGAAGTGTTTGCAAGTCAGGTGGATCCTTGCTTTTATGTGCACACACTCCTGGGACATGAGGGTTATGAAGTCCTTGCCAAGGACGGTGACAACAGCCCCAGGTTTCTCAGACCTTCTCTGTAGCATCAAGCATCTCTAACATCAAGTTTAGCATCTCTGTCCTGGCCCTGGGGGTTGAGTGTGCTGGGGGTAAGCACCGAAGATTGCAGTTTTTCCTTTCTAGTTCCTCATCTCTACTCCAGCCCAACCTCTATGGCTGGGGCTCTGACATCTGTCTTATATTTGCAAGCTCTTTCCCCTGGCAGCTAAACCACTTCTCTGTGTCCCTGTTCACTGTCTGAAAACCCTGAAGGAAGGTGAAAATGGGCACCTTACCCTCTTGAATATCCTTGGCTTTCTTCTGCTCACGACTGTGTTCTACCACCTTCTCTATCAAGCTCAAGTGTTTCACAGCCATTTCAACATGGGGGTTGGATATCTAAGTCACCCTTTCTGAATCTATTCACTGTAGTTTCATCAGTGTCCTTGACCTCTGTCTTCCCGCCCAGGCTTTTTCTTCCAGCTTTATTGACATATAACATTATGTGCGTTTAAGATGTAAAAGATGATTTGATGTATGTTTATATTTCAAAGTGATTACACAATAAGGTTAGTTAATACATCCTTCACCTCACATACTTTCCTTTTCTTGCCTGTGTTAAAAACACTTAGATCTACTCTCTTAGCTACTTTCACATATACAGTACAATATTGCTGTACATTACATCCCCAGAACTTATTTATTGTATAACTGGTAGTTTGAATCCTTGAAGCACCTCCATCCATTCCCTCCACCCACCCCACCCCTACCCAGGCCCTGGCAACCACCAATCTATCCTCTGTTTCTCTGAGTTCAGCTGTTTCAGGTTCTACATATAACTGAAATCATACAGTATTTGTCTTTTTCTGTCCTATCTACTTCATTTAGCGTGAATGCCCTCAAGAAGGATTTCCTTCTTTTTAATGGCTAAATAACATCCCACTGTGTGTCCATCTGTGTGTGTGTGTGTGTGTGTGTGTGTGTGTGTGTGTGTGTGTAACATTTTCTTTTTCCATACATTCATCACAGACACTTAGGTCGTTTCCATATCTTGGTCATTGTAAACAATACTTCAATGCATGTAGAAGTGCAGGTACCTTTTTAAGATAGAAATTACATTTCCTTTAGATATATACACAGAAGAATTGCTAAATCATATGGCAGTTCCAGTTTTAATTTTTTGAGGAAACTCACACCATTTTCCATAATGTTCACATCAATTTACATTCCCAACAGTGCAGGAGGGTTCCCTTTCCTCCACATCCTACCAACACTTGTTATTTCTTGTCTTTTTGATCACGGTCATCTTAACACGGGTGAAGTGATAGCTCATTGTGGTCTTGATTTGCATTTCTCTGATAATTAGTGATGTGCAGTATCTTTTCAAATGCCTATTAACCATCTGTACATCTTTTTTTTTTTTTGAAAAATACCTATTCAGGTCCTTTACCCATCTTTTAATTGGTTTTATGAGTGCTCTATATATTGAGTTGTAGGAGTGCCATATATATTTTGAATACTAACCCCTTATCAGGTTTGCAAATATTTTCTTTCATTCCATAGGTTGCCTTTTTATTTTATTGGATGTTCCTTTTGCTGTGCAGAAGTTATATGTATATATATATATATATATATATATATATATATATATATATATTCCCACTTATTTGTTTTTGTTGCTTGTGCCTTTGATGTCACAGCCCAAAATTACCAAGACCAATGTCAAGGAGTTTTTTTCCCCGTGTTTTCTTGAAGGAGTTTTACAGTTTCCATTCTTGTGTTTAAGTGGATTTTTTTTTCTTAAGAAGGAGAGAGAAAAAACCTAGTGTGGGGAAGGGGAGGTAAAGGGTGAGGGAGATAGAGAAAACCTTAAGTAAGCTCCACATCCAGCATGGAGCCTAACGTAGGGCTCAGTCTGAGATCATAACCTGAACCAAAATCAAAAGTCAGAGACTTAACCAAGTGAGCCACCCAGGCGTCCCTTATGTTTAAGTCTTTAATCCATTTCAAGTTAATTTTTGTAGGCTGTGTAAGATACAGGTCCAGTTTCATGCTTTTGCATGTCAATATCCAGTTTTCCCAACACTATTTACTGAAAAGACTATAGTTTCCCATTGACCGTTCTTGGCTACCTTGTCAAACACTAGTTAACCATATTAGTTAACCATATAACCTTCATCAAATATTAGTTAACCCATGCATGGGTTAATTTCTGAGTCCCGAGTTCTGAAGTTTTATTAGTTTCCTTTGATGTTGTCATATTTGTCTGATTCTTCATGATCACGTAGTCCTGTAGTCTTGCCTTTGAAAGAACAAACACCTCTCAGTCTTTACAGATTAGTCTTGACAGATAAATGTCTTCTGTCAGTTCCCCAAGCTGATGAGATTACCTCTAGAATAACAATCACGGGAGGTGAGGGGGGGTGGAGGAGTGGGGGGTGGGGGGTGGGGGGTGGCTAGGCCTGACTTACAAGGCTATTGCCGTTACCTACAGTGGGCTCTTTAGTTGGCAGTCTTGTTACGAGGCTCAAGACGGCATGAGTCCTGTTTGGTCCCTGGATGGATGGCACTGCCTCCAGTATCTTGATGATTAAATGGGTTGGGGAACAAGGGTCCACAGTTGGGTCCTTAGACAGCTCACCTATTACCAGCTGCATAAATGGGTGTGGTTCCCACCACATCCCTGGGAAGGCTTCTGCCAAGTCACTGGGTAGGTCCCTGGGTGAGCAACACTATCCCTGGACCATGGCTGGGAAGGGCTGAAACTGAGTCCCAGGGCTGTTTTAGGATCCGTACCCATGATTGAGGTCTACAGACCTGGCTTCAGAGGCACAGATGGGCGTGTCTCTCTGCACATTCCTGGGCAGCCTGGACTGCTCTCTGGTAGTGATTAAAGAGCTAGAACTTATTCCAGGGCCATTTCAGAATTTCCTGAGGCTCAGACAAGGAGGGTCTCCCACTGAACGCCGGCACCAGCAGGACTGCTCATAGGCTGAGGCTGGAAGGCTTAGACTCTGGCCTGCGGCCCTTTTAGAATCTCTGGGGCAACAGAAGGGAGTCAACAGACTGTCAACTTCTGTCTTATTCAGTCCTGACTCCTGGCACATCCCCAGGACCCAAGTTCCTTAGGTTCCAAGCACATCCCATGAAGATCCCATCAGAATTGTGGCTCTTGGAAATTCAAAGTTCTTCAGATGGGAGGAAATGGCATTTTTCTGTTAGTTTGTCTTTTTCGAAAAAAAAACAAAACCCAACAACAACAGTGAGCATTGATTATATATCATGCACAACTACAGAATTTTGGTCAGGAAACAATTGCTTTAAGCTAGAAGGGCAAATGGTTTTCATCTCTAGTAACTCTAATCAATTAGCAATGTCTGCCATGGCCAAGTGAAGGGAATAGCAGGATGTATGTCAAACATGTACAGATACTGAGGGTAAGCCAAGCTATCAACAGAGTCAGGCCTAAAACCCAGGCTCCCCAACACCCCGTTGTCCCTGCATTCCATCACAGAGAATTCAAACCAACAGACATCGGAGTTTACCAGATAGAAATTGGGTATGATCTGTTGCCTGACAGAACAGTCCTTTGCCTTGAAACGTTTTTACCTGGAAAATACCAAGTATTTAGTAAATGAAAGGGCAACTTGGCAGATTATTAACTACTTGACCAGGAGACCTGGGAGCAGATCACTGAATGATCATCGGAGAGAAATTAAGCTAAAATCTAAGGTCAGAGATGATCATGTAAACTCATGGTGAAAAACACTTAGCTCATAAGAATTCCATTTACCCCAAGCTTTTTCAGAATCATGGCCCCATAGGGAATAAATATGTACTTGAATTGCAAAGAAAAAAAGCATAATGTTTTATTTTTAGGTCTTCATAAGGCGTGAAAATGATTCTTCTTGATATAATGATTTAAGTTAACATTTATTTAACATTTATTTTAAAAAGGAAAGAAAGAGAAGAGTTTTAAAGTATGAATACACTTTGAGCCAGCAATTTTCTCAAGTTGATGAAATAGCCAGAAGTCACAAGAAAAGACTTAATACCCATCTCCTGGGAGAAGAAACCTCCAAGCAGACTTTTCTAATTGTAGCTGGGGTGTGATGAGACATGATAGAATAAACAGTAAATTAAGGAAAGGTATCCAGGGACTGGAACTTGATAGACATGAGTTTCTGGGAAAAAGTCAGAGGAAAGAAGGAACACAGGAACTCTGGCTCTGAAGATTCAGTAAAGTAGACTTCCCATTGGCCACTGAACCCTGCTGGGCTAGCACTGGCCGTGGATCCCTGGCTAATGACACAGACATTCCAGGGGGAATAAAGTGATGAAGAAAGATAGTCATCTGCCTGCGAGGTTGCTGGTCAAGTGTCTTTCTGGTTGATTCAATGGCACGCTGATGATCTGGGGCTGTGCAGCATGGTGCTGTGGGACTTAAGCTCACAGGCTGGGATTTAGGGACAGAGTCCCATACTTGCCCCCAGGGAGGGGTCAGAACCAGCAGCTCACCATCACCTTCTTCTAAATATGCAACACGATCTATGTCCACAGCATCTTGAAAGAATAAAGATCCCCAGTAATAAATGAAGAGAGGGTTCAACTTCCATTGTAGCAAGAGCAGCAAATGAACCTTTTTTAAAAATATTTTATTTATTTACTTGAGAGAGAGAGAGAGAGAGAAAACATGAATGGGGGAGGGGCAGAGGGAGAGGGAGAAGCGGGCTCCTTGCCCAACAAGGAGCCCAAAGTGGAACTCGATCCCATGACCCCAGAATCATGACCTGAGCCGAAGGTAGCCACTTAACTGACTGAGTCACCTAGGTGCCCCACAAATTACCTTTTTTTTAAGATCCAAGATACTATTCCTGAAACTAATATTGCATTATATATTGTCAATAGAATTTAAATAAAAATTTTAAAAAGACCCAAGATACTACCTATGTTAAACTATAAAGTCCAGGCATTGAAACTGCATTGGGAATTCCATGTACAGTGGTCCTCCCCTTATCTGTGGTTTCAATTACCTATAGTTAACTGTGGTCCAGAAGCAGATGACCTCCCTTCTGACTTGGTAGCAGGTCAGCAGTAGCCTGGAACCATGTCACCTGCCTACATCACTCATCTCACTTCATCTCATCATGGGGGCATTTAATCATCTCACATCATCACAAGAAGAAGGGTGCAGACAGGACAGGAAGATATTTTGGGAAAGCGATCACATTCATGTAATTTTATTAAAATACAGTGTTATAATTGTTCTATTTCATTATTATTGTGGTGAATCACTTACTGTGCCTAACTGATAAGTTAAACTTTATTCTAAGTCTGTGTAGGAAAAAACACGGTCTGTATCCCACGGTTCACGCATCCACGAGGGGGTTTGGAACATATCCCCTGAAGATAAGGGATGGCCTGCTGTACCCAAAGAGCTCACTGATTTTTTAATCCACTTTTTTTTTTAATAAAGGGAGGCAGAACAAAATTATATCAATGATTCTTGTGGCCTGGAACGGTATATCTATGTCAAATGGCTGCCTTTGGCAATTCTTTTTCATTTTTTTTTAACTGCATAATTACAAAGCTGCAAGGTGTGTGGTGTATAATGAAGTCGCTGGTGCAACCTTAACTGGCTCCATGCTAATAGGTCTCTCGTTTTGCAAATTATAACCTGCAAAATGATGACATGCCTGGGAAGCAGTGATCGTGACTTCTGAAGCTTAGCACTAAAAGCCAGAGAACACCCATGAGAAGCCATCACAGGCAGATTTATGATGACATTAAACATGATGTGGATGGCATTAATTAGACCCTCTGAGTTTTGCTAGATTGCAGTCCCAGACCGTGTGTCAGGCAGTCACGCCCCATCCACGGTGTCCCTCAACCACTTACCAGAGACACCTTGACATCTTTGTCAAATGCACCCTGAGAACTGGAAGCCTCCAGGCCCAGGCCCAGAGGACGAAGACTCTAAACATTCCATCCTGTCTCCGTCTAGTAGGCATCCAGGGGAAGCTAAGTTAATGAAGAGAAAGCAGGGCCTCTCCCCCAAAGAGGCATCTCAAGATTGAAGGATGAATGGACAGAACGACTGAGAAGCTGGAAACAGGACTAGAGGAGAAGGAAGAAGGAATTTGGAATTTTGTAGGGAAGGCAAGCCAGGGCTAGAAATGGGAGCAAGCAAAGAGGTGCCTTTCTATCTTCAGATCTTTGACTTACTAATCCACATGACTAGAAGGGAACTAGAACTTCCAACCAATCCTTTATCCCTAAACCCTAGTAGAACAACCTACCAAAAGTCACCCAAACTCACCTGCCTAAACCCAACCACAAAAACTCACTACTCCCAAGGCAGCCATTTTGTCTTTGGACAATAGTGATGATTAGCTCATCTAGGAGTCGATCTTCCCGTGGAGCCAAAACCTGTCTCCCTGTAACTGACAGGTGCTGGAGAAAACAGGGAATGACTCTACCCATCCTGCACGTGGCACCCCCACAAGTATCTTATAAAAGGTGTTGTGTCCCACAGACTACCCTCCCTCGATCTGGTGTAGATCAGTCTGTCTCTGACCCCCTGGAACTCGATCGTCCAAAGCAGGAAACACATGCTGAACAGCACAGGGTGTGACACAGGTAGAAAGATTCATTGATAATGAGGAAGTGGTAAAGGATCATTTCCTCCCCCTGCCCCCCCAAAAAAAGTAAAATCAGGACTCTCCTACAGACATTAAATAAATATATGTTAAGGATTTTATTGAACTCATTACCAAATGAGGAAACCAGTAAAAGATGGCACTTGGTTCCAGAAAAAAAAAAAACAAAGAATAGACACACTTAAAGATGAAGAATATTGAAATGAATGGGCAAATAAGAACAAAATCAGATTCTTTCACAGCAGGGGAGGAAAGCCCATTCACCCTCTTTGGGGCACGGGCAATGTTTAAAAGTCTATAGATGAGAGTTATTTGGGGGTGCCCAGATGGCTCAGTCAGTTAAACGTCTGCCTTCAGGTCAGGTCAGGATCCCAGGGTACTGGGATTGAGCCCCACATCGGGTTCCTTGCTCAGCAGGGAGCCTGCTTCTCCCTCTGCCTGCTGCTCCTCCTGCTTGTGCTCTCTACCTCTGTCAAATCTCTGCTACAATAACAGTAATTCATTAATAGAGTGCTTTCTAGTATAATTTTCATGAGTTTTTGAGATAAATTTTGGTTCCCATTTTTTAGAGGGGAGGGGACAGAGGGAGAGGAAGGTTGAGAATCTTAAGCAGCCTCCATGCCCAGCACGGATAGAGCTCCAGACACGACCCTGAGATCATGACCTGAACTGAAATCAAGAAATCAGACGCTTAACCGACCCACCCATCCAGGCATCACCCCCTCCACCATATTTTAAAAGAAAGTTGAAGGATGTAAATGAACTCCCTAGAGCCAGAAAGCTAGGCACAGGCTGTATGGCCAGCACCCTCACTCGGCTCTATCCTATTGTCCTGCCTTCTTCCCCCTTCATCCAAATGTCCTTATCCATTAGATAAACTGCTGATGAGTATTTGTTTCTCATGTCATACCCGAATGCTTTCTAGAAATGCAGCAAGGAATACATAAGTTAGAAACGGTACAACCAGGAATTGAATGCAATGTTTCTGCCTATATCAGCACAGATACTGAGACAATGAGTTCTGCCCTCAAACAGTGTCCCCACCCCCACCCCAGGGTGTCTTTTCAGGGGGGCTGCTGAGCAGGGCTGGTGGGCAACAATGGTGGTCAGAGCCCTGGGGGGGGGGGTGACTGACAAATGCCCCAGATTCTACATATCACACAGAGAGTCAGGCATTAGCCAGAACACACGAAAAAAGAAATTATAGCCTCTTGTAGCATCCTCCTATCAACAAATTGAACAAAAATGAGAAGTGTGGGGTCTCAGGATGGCAAATACCTGGATATGCTGTGCGGAGGGGTTCAATGAATATTAGCAGGTGCTGGATAAATATTAAGTTGGTTAATTTCTTTCTTGCCAACCCTCAGGTAAAATCCAGACCCACCTAGCTTGCATGCTGAGTTCTTCCCCTTTCGAACATATTCTTCATGCATTTTCCAGTGAAGTAGAAGGGATATATAGAGTATCCTTTTTACAAGATGAAAATGTTCTGGAGCGCTGTTATGTAATAATGTAAATATACATAACTGAACTGTACCCCTAGAAACAGCTAAGATGGGACACCTCATGGGGTGCATAGTTAGGTAAGCATCTGATGTTTGGCTTCAGCTCAAGGCATGATCTCAGCGGGGTGTCTGCTTGAGATTCTCTCTCCCCCTCCCTCTCCTGCTCAGGCTCTCACTCTTTAAATTAAGCAAACAAATCTTTATTTAAAAAAAATATCTAGTGTTGGTGACACCTGTGTATCACCAGGTAAAGTGTTGGTGCCACACTTTCTTAGTTTGTGCATGTTAACTGCAAAAAAATGGGGGAGAGTAAAATATTTAAATGGCATGGGGCTTGATCTAAGGTATCTTTGGGGAGCAGGCTGCTTTTCAAGGGATTTCATGATAGCCACTCTCTCAGATTGATGGTAATCTGGATGAACTTTGCCCCTCTAAATCTCTGCACCCACCCCCAAACATACCTATGCCTTCAAACCCTCTTCTGTGAGTGAAAAGCAACAGCAAGCAGTGAAACCTATTATTCAAATAGAAACTGCATTGGTGACAAAAGAGGAAATAGCTACTTTCTCTACCCAGGCTGAGAGAGGTAACTCCTCAAAGAAACTCCAAATGGGTCTTTCATTCATCACATATTTATTGAGCACCAACTACATGCCAACCACTGTGATAATTTCTGTAGACTGTAATTCTAGGATGTGGTGCGCATTTCTCTGCAGAGTTACCACGATTACATAGGGGATGGCAAATTCTGACTCTTGGCAGCAAATCATTAACTAATCCCTGGCGCGCATGGAGAAGTGAACCAACGTTGCAGTAGAGTGCAAATCCCTCTCTCCCTGGCTTAGCAGTGTCCTTATATTTCCTACAGCGGCAAACTACATACTTTCTATTGCAACAAACTTATGTGAATCAAAGGCTTTGCCATACTTCATAGGCCTATTACAAATAGAATTAATCCCCTGCCTGGGTGACCCTGGCAGTAAGAGAAGAGTGGAGGGCCAAATCCTTTCACTCCAGCTTCCTCTTGAACCTGAAAAGCACCAAGGACAAGAGCTGGAGAGAATCTCAGGAACTGTCCAGCTCTCACATCTTCTAGGTACAGTGGGGAACCCTGAGACCCAGAGAAGTTAAGCAACTTGTCCCCAGTCTACACAGCTAGAGCTAGGACACAGATCTCCTGACTCCAGGCCAGCAACTTCCCCAACACACTTTAAAGGGTTCTTCGATTTCAAAACACCCACTCGGGGCGCCTGGGTGGCTCAGTTGGTTGGGCGACTGCCTTCGGCTCAGGTCATGATCCCGGAGACCGGGGATCGAGTCCCACATCGGGCTCCCTGCTCGGCGGGAAGCCTGCTTCTCCCTCTCTCACTCCCCCTGCTTGTGTTCCCTCTCTGGCTCTGTTTCGCTCTGTCAAATAAATAAAATCTTTAAAAAAAAAAAAAAAAAAAAAACACCCACTCTTCCTCCTCCTACTGATTTTTCATACCTGTCACGCTGTTATGTGTTTGCTGGCTATAGGCTTTATATTGCTGTGTCTTTTCTTGTAAACTAAGGAAGAATCTTGATTTGAGAGCTTCTTTTAGAAATTCATGCTAGGGGTGCCTGGGTGGCTCAGTCAGTTAAGTGTCTGCCTTGGGCTCAGGTCATGATCCCAGAGTGTCCTGGGATCAAGTCCCACATTGGGATCTCTGCTTAGTGGGGAGTTTACTTCTCCCTCTGCCTCTGCCCCTGCTTGTGTGCTTTCTCTCTCTCTCTTTATCTCTATCTCTCTCTCTATCTCTCTCTATCTCTCTATCTCTATGTGTCAAATGAATAAGTAAAATCTTTCTTAAAAAATAAAATAAAATTTCAGGCTAGCTCTTAAGATCATGGAGAATCATAGGCAGCTATTTTCAACCACATGAAAAAATTCCAGAGCATCTCCCCAGACTTAGTAACTCTGAATCTTCAAGATGAGGTCTAGCACCTGTATTTTTAAGCCTCCCCCCCCCCCTTTCCAGGCAACTCCAGAGGCTGGAAATAATGGCTCCAAGTTGTTTCAGAGACAGTTCTAAGAACAGTCCTTTCATGGGGCACATTCATTCAGCACAAGCATTTGACAAAGAAACTAATGCTTGTAAGTGTTAAGAAAGTCAGAGACAAGAACACACACATAGTCATCCCGTTCCACGATAAAAACACAGAAATGTTAAGATATAATATTTTAAATATATAAAAATACATAGTATGGGATAAACTAACTGTCATTCATACAGTGGAATGGTATTCAGTAATGCAAAAGAGTAAATTACTGACACAGGTATCCATATGGATGAATCTCAAAACCACCGTGTTAAACAACAGAAGCCAAATACAAGAAAACACATCATAGGAGTGCGTCTAGACCAAGTTTAAGCACAGACAACACTCATGGGGATAAGAATCAGGTTAATTCTTGGGGTAAATGGCACTGCCTGGAAAGAGACTTTTCAAGGGTCAGAGAAATGTTCTTTCTTGATCTCAGGATTGCTCCATCAGCACACTTTTGTCTTTTACTGCATATAAATCATACCTCCATAAAGTCCTGTTAATATGAAAAAGCAAAAGGACTAAATATACAGCTGTGCTCAAAAATGGGAGAAGAGAAAAAATGGCTGGAATAATATCAAATTCAATTTTTAAAAATTCAGTAATTGCTTATCAGGAGAAAAGGAAGGGATTTGTGTGTGATGGTGAAAGGAAGTTTACCTTTCTCTGTAGTATTTCCTACCTTCAATGACAAGCAAATAAAACAAAATCATTTTTAATTCTTGGCTATTAGACTATGGGTATTTGTTAAATTATCCTCTCTACTTTTCTGTTGTTTTGTTGTGGTTGGGTTTTGTGGTTTGGGGGAAGCAGGTTGGTTGGTTTGTTTTTTTAAGATTTTATTCATTTATTTGTCAGACAGAGAGCAAGAGACAGAGGGCACAAGCAGGAGAAGGGGCAGACAGAGGGAGAAGCAGGTTCCCCACTGAACAAGGATCCCAATGCAGGACTCGATCCCAGGACCCTGGGATTATGACCTGAACTGAAGGCAGACACTCAACCAACTAAGACAACCCCTTTCTTGGCTTTGGTTTTCTTGGGGGTTTTTTGTTTGTTTGTTTTAAGGAAAAGAAGAGATAAGAGTGAAAGAGAACCCAAGGTCCCAGAGCAATGAGAAGAAGCCATGTCTTCTGCCCCTGAGTTCAGCCATCCTTCCACTCTCTGAAGCTGGCTCCTAGGGGCATTCTCCCTCAAGCATGGGCATTCGAGCAGCTCACCAGGGAAAGGGCCTCATGTGTTAACAGCTATTATGTCCTGTAGTATTTACATTTTATATTCAGTTTAGGTTGTTAATGGCCTCCCTTTATTCACTCAGATGGAAAGATGAGCCATAACTACTCCTCTGAAGAATGTGATATTTCTTAGCGTCTTCATCTATAAAATGAATGGATTGAACCAACTGATTTGTAAGTTCCTCCATTTGTTCAGGCAGCTTGTCAGCTACTTGTTTTGAGTTTTCACTGTTTGCCCATCTCTGACCCTACGTCCCTCTCAGGTCTGATGGTCCATGGACAAATCAATCGAATCGTTTACTCAGTTTTGAGGAGACACAATTCAGCCCACAATATGGAGCTTTGAAAAACAGCAATGCTGGGGTGAGGGTGCCTGTGTAGCTCAGTGGGTTAAGCTTCCAACTTTTGGTTTTGGCTCAGGTCATGATCTCAGGGTCGTGAGACTGAGCCCTGCATCAGGCTCCAAGCTAGGCATGGAGTCTGCTTAAGACTTTCTCTCTCTGTCTCCCTCTGCTCCCACTCTAAGAAGAAGAAAAGAAAAGAAAAACAACAATGCCAGGTCCTCACCAAAACCTGATTTGGTGGGACACTGGTACTTTTTTTTCACATTCCCAGGGAGTTCTAACATATATCCAGCATTATGGACCCCTGGGGAGGGCTTCAGTGGAGAGTCAAGTCCCAGTTCAAGCTAAAAGAATGTGGACCATAGTTTTCCCAACTATAAAATGAACCCACTGGACAAAATAATTTTAAAGTCTCTTTTCAGCCTTGAAATTTCATGGCCCAGAGAAAAGAAAATAGTCTATAGCCTTATTCTTCTTTTCATCCTAGACACTGTTACCTTTCACAGCATCCTCCTAAGAAGTAGCCCATCTGGGGTTCAAGAGTAAGTGTCAAGAAACTCAGAAAGTTGCAAGAGGACCAATTCTAGCCAGTGAGGTGTTCCCCAGTAATACAGTTGGGCAGGGTGCTCATGGCAGGCTGCCCAAATGCTTTTGCAGCTAAAAGCTATCAGGAAAACATCAAGGGGCCCTGTCATTATTGTCTCCACACAGTTGCAATGGGACTCCTACGAGAGCAAATTTGCACAAAGAGTGTGGTATGCTAATTAAAATGGAATTCTGTGTGGATGTTTCATTTGTGGATTAGTTAAATGCAATTAGCATTTGGGGCAGAAGTGCTGTAGAAAAGAGGCTGAGCTGGGGACTTCATTGGATGGAACGGAAGGGCTGAGCTTTGGCTAGGGTGCTTAGGGGAGCTAATTCGGCAGAATCACTGGGGTCTCTGCCACACTGCAGAGAAATCCACTGACACAGGATGGTGGATGGCAAAGACCAGGTCACTGACTGATCTTCTGCCTGCTGGAGCTTACGCTCTCTTTCTTTCTACTCCTGTCTTGCTCACCCCCGTGGGAACCATCATATGATAAAAACAGAGTCCTAGCTGGTATATTCATCTGTGGCTAACTGGTAAACTAAGACATCACACGTCCTGTTTCTAGAAAATCCCTACAAAGAATATTTTTTTAAAGGGGGGTTGGAGTGTGAGGAAGTCCCAAGGTGCTAGACACAGTAGACAGGGAACCACATGAGACAAATAGAGCATACGTGAATTGGGAGAATTGATTTCTCTTCCCTGCACCCAAAGGCAAGATAGGCTAGAAATAAGAGACAAGGGTTGACAAAAGATGAAACAAGTTAAAGAGAGTATAGTGGCTTAGATCCTCCAGTTAATGAGAGGGAAGGAGGGGAAAGGGAAGAAAACTATGAGACAATGCCCAGGAGGCTGAGTGTAAATGGCTGGGCTAAGGTGCTTTTTCTTCTTTTCAAAGGTATTTATTTATTTGAGAGAGGGAACAGGAGAGAGCAGCAGAGGGAGAGGGAGCAGAAGTCTCCCCACTCAGGACCCTGGGATCTTGACCTGAGCCAAAGGCATTGAAACACCCAGCTGCCAATCTCACCTGACATGGAGGAGACCCAAAAAAATCCCTTGTGCCCAGTAGAGGGGAAGGAAGAGGGTCACAGAAGCTGGGCATCTTGATTAGCACCCTGGGCCAGAGATTTCCATGGCACAGGCCAAGATGACGCTGGAGTGGAAGGTTTGAAGGGCAGTCTGCCCCAGCCCCAGAATCCCCAGTCCCAGCCAGAACCAACTCTGAAGTTCCCCTGAAGCTCCCCCACGGGGGCACAGTCCAGCAGGAGACATAAACCACACCAGTTGTTTGTACAAAAGAGCACTCAGTATAAAGATCAGTTAACTAGGTAACTGGAAATGACAAAGGGAATTGTAAGGTATCATAGAAGTAGCAACAGCAAGAAGAGCCCCAGCCCCTTACAGCTGATGGAACAGGAAAGAGATTGAGGGAACAAGGGTGGATTGTAACCACAACATCCCGACGAACAAATCTCTCCACCTGTGCCCTGGATGTCATCCTTGCAGACCTGTCAGTTATTCTCAGTCTCTTGGGACCTACAATTAATCTTTCTCACTCCCTGGTGCATTCTCTCTCTCTCTCTCTCTCTCTCTCTCTCTCTCTCTCTCTCTCTCTCTCTCTCTCCCTGCCTCCCTCTCCTATCCCCTTCATAATTACACTCAAATGTGCTCAATTCTACTGTATCTTCAAAACACCCTCCTCCTTTCTCCTAATGTGCCCCTCCAAAGACTCCCTTATCTCTCTCCTCTGGTCTTCACCCTCATACCTCTCAAAAGAGTTGTTTACTGGCTCTCACCCCCCATAAATCCTCAGCACATTCCATAGTCTCACCATTCACCTGACATGTTTTTTGCAAAATCTCTTCTCAGAGGAGACGCCCTTCCTCTCAACAATCATAGCATCTTATAGCCTCACAGCGCTCCATCTATGGCCTCTTTTCCTCCTTGGACCACAAGCCTCCTGAAGGCAGGGGCTTTCCAACCTGATCAGCTCAGGGTCTAGCACCTAGCACAGTGCATTAATCGTAGCAGACACTGAGTGATTAACTATTGAAAAAATGCTTAAAAAGACTTTTAAAATCATGAATCACTTGGTGAAAGGTCATCAAAATTTATATTAATCCCTTGAAGTTTTATCCCCATTTATATTTTCATCATTGTGTGTGTCTGATTCATCTTAATACAGTAACTTTTTGCCATTTTTCAATGTGTTAAATGTCTTATATCTTAGCCTCGAACAATTTCACTAAGTTTAATAAAAAAAACAGTTCTGGAAATTGGGAAGAGCCACTTCTATGAGATTGTATATTTAGTCACTAATTGTGTCCTAAATTGGTAGAGTGATTGCATTCAAATAAAGAGTTCTCAATTCCCTGACTTTTCAAGCACTTCAATTAAACCTGTTTACTGGCTGATTCCCGTGAGAAGCCTCGGGGACCAAGCAGAGAGAGGGATCAGTGGGATACCCAGATGTCATTCTCAGTTGAGACCAGAGGCCACGTACCAGATCTTAAGAGGTACTGAGCAAACCTGGTTCCCCCTGAGCCCGTCTTGTTGACCATGTCTGACAAAGTGTTCAGCTTCTCTCCTACTGCTCCTTGAACTTCATGCACACAAAAATGGGCAGTGGCGAAATTAATGAATCACCTTGTGATTTCTGTCATCAATCCCAGGCATGAGCATCTACCCTGGGGCAGACAGTTTTAAACTTTATTATGTTCTGAGTCATGCGGTCGAGAATGACATCAGCACCATCTTAATTTTGATCTATAAGAGGATGACAACTTTGAGTAATGCCCACTTTTACCTTCCCATTTCTGAAAGCCTCAATGTGCCCTTTCTCCTTCCAGAGACAGGAAATTCGTATTGGCTTAGAAGACACCTTCCCAAGACTTAGGTGTCAAATTTTACCTCAGAGTTGTCTTCCATAGGACAGTTGACCCGGTGGGCTTCTCCATCCACCCTTGCAGAATTCTTCCATGTTACTGAGGCTAGAATCCCCTTCCAAGGGTTATGGCTCTTGATCCAGAGCCATAACCCTTAAAAGACAGAGAGCAACTAGACTGCCATCTACCAGAGAGGCTTCATGAAGCCAAAGGCTCTGAAAAGAAAGTTAACCCAGTCTCAAGCCTTTCTCAGGAACGTCCATATGTTGACCAACACCACAGTTGTGTACACCAGCATCAGCTGCTGTCAATTCTACCCTCCCTGCACACACACACATCAATCTCCTATCAAGACATGGAGCCTCTTTCTGGTGCAGGAATAAACAGGAAATGTTGTCCTGCGCATTAGCGCGTAGGCAAAGCTTTCCTTAAGTCCTCCAGGCTGACCTGAGCTTCCTCTTCCTGGTACCCATGGCTCTTGGTACGTTCTTCCATGACAGTGCTTACCTGGTGGTGGGGAACTGTCCCAATACCCATCCGAGAGCCCTGAGCACAAGATCTAGGGGACAGTGGGCAGCATAGCACAACAATCAACTCCAAGGGTTTTGAAGACATTCAATAGAATAGATTTAATTCCTGCTTCCTCTGCTTAGATGAGTGACTTTGGGCGGTTCCTGCATTTCTCTGATTCTTACTTTCTTACCAGTTAAAGAGGGTAAATATATCTATCTCACAATATTGTGTGAGCAACACAATGAGATGATGTGTGTAAAGCACTTGGCACAGGGCCTGGCAGAGCCAAGCCTTCGACATATGGTAGCTAGTATTATTATTATCATCATCGTCATTATTATTATTAGGTACTCGGCAAATATTATAGAACAAAAGAAATCACTTCTAAACACTCACCTGCTCTACTGAGATGGCGCTCTCTATCTTATTCCTCTGCTGTCATCAGCTTCAATCAATAGCTCTCTACCTTGGCTGCACAGTGCAATTATCTGGGGAGCATTCCAATGTCTGATGCCCTGGCTGCCTTCCAGATCAACGAAGTCAGAATATCTGTGGCTGGACCTGGGCACCATGAGCTTTTCTAGTTACAAGTGATTCCAACATGGGGCCTCCATGTGGCCCTATAGTCTCCGGTTGATTCCAACATCTCCAACATGAGAACCACCCCCCTAAACAGAAGAGCTCCTCAAAGACTAGCCCTTTGCCCTCTGTTCCCCTGACTCGCATCTTGTCCCTGTGGGACCTCATCCCCTCTCACTGCTTCACAGCCATGCGCTGGGCTGGTGACTTCAGGACCTGCCTTCTGTCCCTAGCTCCAAATGTCCTTGGGCTGCTTTGCCTTTCCATGGGGGACAGCTCACAGAGTTATGTACCAAAAATCCGAAATAGGAGTCTGTTCTCTCAGCCCCATGCTCGATCTACCCTCATGGTGGGTTTCCCATCTCAGATAAGGGCAGGAGCAACTTCTCACATGCTCGTGCTGAAAAATCACAGAATCATGTTTTCTCCTCACTCACTCGTCCTCCAGCTTCACAAAAGTCAGTCACATAAACTCGGTTCCAGCTTTGTGTGGCCTTTGTATCATCTCCATCTTTATACTCACGTTGCCTCTGCCCAAAATCTAACCCCAGATGCATCTAGTTCAGACCATGGCAGTGATCTCTCATCCAGGTCTCTCATAAATCTTTCCAGACTTTCTGCAAGATATTCCTCAAGTAGCTCAGGTCACACCATTTCTCTGCTCTAAGATGGAATGGATTTCTGTTGTCCCCAGTCCAACCCCTTGCCTGGGCTCAGAACTTTCCAAGATTTTAAACCAATTACCCTTCTTTTTTCCCACCTAACCCATCTGCTGCTTGCTATCCAGTCACAGAATTGGTCATTCCTTCCCAGGACAACTGGCCCTCACACCCCGCACTCTAGCCTTCAGACCTTCATCCATGCCAGAGTTCCCGTCTCATCCTGTCTCTCTGCTTGTCTGCCTTTTTGTCTTTCTCTCTCTCTTCATACTCTAGCTTTCCTCCTTCTTCAGAATCAATGCACCGCTCAAACCTCCAAAAAGAGTTTGTCTTCCTTGTCAGCCATAAGGCCCTAGGTGATTTACCCATCCCTGGGTTTCCTCCAATGCTACCTTTGTAATGGAAAATTCCAGGGAAAACTCCATGGCCTCCTCTGTTCCATCCTCAAATACCCAGATGTGGGCCAGTGGAGCCCCTTGGGGCCCCCTTTCAGCCTTGGCCCTAAAGGGAGGGTCTTGGGAAGCTGGAAGCCCATCCCCTCCTTAGCCTCCATGATTGAATCTAGGGTTTCCAAGCCACTGGTTTATCATCTCAGTGCTGAGAGGTCTATTACCTGTTGTGCGCAGGATTAAGAAACAGATTCTGGGGCCAGGATGCTTTGTAGGTTCTTCCACTTATTGCCAGTGAGACCTTAAGCAAGCTACTTAACGCCTTTGCTTCGACTTTTTCACTTGTAAAATGGAAATACTACTGCTGACTTATAGGGTTGTCATGAGGATTAAATGACTTAATATTTTAAGATCCTCAGAAAACTATTCAGCTCATGGTAAGGATGGTGTAAGTACTTGCCAAAAACACAGGGAATCTTAGCGTGGGCTAACAAACCACCAAACAGAATGTAAACCCCCTTGAGACAAAAGTAATGTCTATTTGTCTGGAATATTATTTCTGAGTTTGAGCTCAAAAAATATGTGAGAGCTGAGAGCTGGTAGAAGTGGGAAACTGGTATATTTCTGGGCGATTCTTGGATGATACATATCAAAATTTTTAACACGACTGCTCTTTTATCCAGTAATTCTACCTCTAAGAACATTTTCTAGGACATAACTTAAAAATGTGAAAAGATGCATCCATGAAGATATTCACTGTGTAGAGCAGGGAAAAATGGGAACAAGCTTACTGTCCTTGATGTCAGTTACATCAGGCATGGGACACATACACGATGGAATATTGTGCATCTATTAAAAGACGATGGGTATGACTGTATTCTGAGGACACGGAAAGATGCCTAAGGTACATTATTAGGTTTCAAACTTGGGCTACACGACAAAGCTAGGATGACCTCATTTTTCACACATGCAGCTATCTGTTGTACATATGGCTAGAAACACATTGGGAAGAATCCACATCGAATGTTAAAAGTTATCACATCCGGGCAGTGAGACTATGAAAGCTTTGCACCTTTTCTTCACTTTCAGATTATAAAATGATACATTTTTAATTCACCTGTTTATAAATGAAAGAATACTGAAATATATATGGGGGGAACAGTGAAGTTTCCCTCACCTTCCCGGGCACTCATATAAAGTCAGACCCCTCAGAGGCAACTCAGTGGTGGTCTCCCTGAACATTTTCTTCCCGACCTTGGTCTGTGTGCAGACACACATATTCAAGTATTGCAGGAGGTTTTTTTAAGCTTTAGGATTTAAATAAAATTGGCACCTATGCCCATACCCACATCCTGCAGGAGATCCAATGCCTCCCTCAAGATTTCCATGAATCCCCAAATGCACGTTATCACGATCTCTGCCAGTTCTCCACCCCTGCTCCTACCACGTTTTCTGTCTTATTTATGAATTCCCTCCCCCACCCCTTCCTTCCTCTACTCTCACCAATCCTAATGTGCAGCAGGGTTCTTTTTTCCTGACTTTGCCCAAAACCACACCCCAATCCACACATTGAGAAGAATTTGCTGAGGGTTTGCTTGCAAAGGGTAAAGATCTATTTCACAGAAAGACAGTTTGCAATTTCATATCAAAAATCCCCCCCCCAAAAAAAATCCCCATTCTTAGGGTGCCTGGGTGGCTCAATCAGTTAGGCTTCCAACTCTTGATCTAAGCTCAGGTCTTGATCTCAGGGTCATGAGTTAAAGTTTCACATTGGACTCCACCCTGGATGTTGGAGTCTACTTAAAAAAAAATCCTCTTTTCTCTCCCTCCCACTCCCTCGCAAGCAATAGGAATTATTCTTCATTCCTCTCTCAGACTCAAGGCTCCAGCCAGGTCTCTGAAGCTTTCTCCATCTCATAAGACCCTCCTCATATTT
The DNA here is from genome assembly GCA_004023965.1 of Spilogale gracilis. Classification (NCBI taxonomy): domain Eukaryota; kingdom Metazoa; phylum Chordata; class Mammalia; order Carnivora; family Mephitidae; genus Spilogale; species Spilogale gracilis. The sequence continues at coordinate 396,035 of PITA01000065.1, read as the reverse complement.
GTTTTGTGTATTTGAGAACTTCGGAACTCTGTTCAAAAAAATGTCACGCTCTTTGAGTCTCCTCTTTATGGTGACATATTGGGGACCCCAAAACACACTGTACAGCTGAAGCAGCCAGATTCTACTCTAGGTAGTGCCTCAGGGTGGACATGGAGGGTCACTACATTCCACAGAACACTGGTCTATGTGGGTGATGTCTTCATTTCACCCTTCAGGGTTTCTAAAAATGATTCAAGATAAAGGACGATTTCTAATTTTCCTTATAGAAATCCCTCCTGCTTCATTTTCTCTAGAGGGATTTCTGCTCACCACTGACATTAATGTACCTTCATCTGCACGGAAGCCTCGGTTCAATCAACTGATCCAAGAGGCCCCAGGTTTAGCTTCAGATCATTGGGCGATCGGCAGGTGGGATTCTAGCTTCAAGAACATCATCTGTCCCACTTTTGTCCTCACTGTCCACACCCCACCTCCCTTCCCTTTTCTCCTATCACTTTAGAAAGTCCCCTTGGGAATATGTCCCAAAAATCAGAAAGGGGAACCCTCCTACAGTTGGTAGGAATGCAAGCTGGTGCAGCCACTCTGGAAAATAGTATGGAGATTCCTCAAAAAGTTGAAAATAGAGCTACCCTATGACCCAGCAATCGCACTACTGGGTATTTACCCTGAAGATACAAATGTAGTGATCTGAAGGGGCACGTGCACCCGAATGTTTATAGCAGCAATGTCCATAATAGCCAAACTATGGAAAGAACCTAGATGTCCATCAACAGACAAATGGATAAAAAATATATGGGATATATATATATATATATATAATGGAATGCGATGCAGCCATCAAAAAAGAATGAAAGTCTGTCATTTGCAGTGACGTGGATGGAACTAGAGGGTATTATGCTGAGAAATAAGTCAATTAGAGAAAGACAATTATCACATGATCACTCTGATATAAGGAATTTGAGATGCGGGGTGGGGAGTCAAGGTGGGTAGGGAGGGAAAAAATGAAACAAGATGGGACCAGGGAGGGAGACAAACCATAAGAGACTCTTAATCTCGGGAAATAAACTGAGGGTTGCTGGAGGGTGGTGGGGAGGGATGGGTGGCTGGGTTATGGACACTGGGGAGGGTATGTGCTATGGCAAGTGCTGTGAATTGTGTAAGACTGATGATTCATAGACTTGTACCCCTGAAGCAAATAATACATTATATGTTAATAAAAATAAAAAAGGAATATCTCCCAAAAGTCAAAAGGAAGTGGTGAAACCCCTTTGAGGTCAACCTTAGATGGGTGCAAGAGCCATGCACCCACAGAACAAAGTCCACAAATTTCCCCCTGGTAAAGGCAGGCAAAGGAAGCACCTAGAAGTGGGCCCAGGATTTCTTTAAGGGTTGAAGTCTTTTTCTGGACTGATCAAAAATCCCTACCCAGCTCTATCTGCCGAGGCACACGTCTGCGGAGACTGGCTGATGTGGTGCAGAAAGAAATCAGGGGCTCGACGGACTCATCAGCAGTAGACTCGTGCTATGGGGAACAGGGGACATCTTAACAAAAAGCAATGCAGCATTTGGAGACAATCATTCCAGAGTGTGGTTAGACACGCTCTGCATATGTTGTTACAACACTGGCACAGCCCCCAGGCAGAGGCGTGGAGCTCACAGTGTCTCCAAGTCCCGCTGCCTCAGCTTCAGTGCCTCAGCACTCCCGGCTCCCTGCCTAACAATACTCAAGCAGGTGGTTGGAAATGCAGAGGGAGGGGGTCACCAGGCGCTAGCATTTTGACCATGAACCACCAGAGAGGGGGAAAAAGAATCTCTTCATAGTGTGTGTGCAGAGAACAATTGCTGGGGACGGCATGGGAATCCTGAGCCAATTCCAGATAACAGCCCATCCCAGGGGGTTCAAGGTGGTGTAACCGGACCTCTATGCTTCTGCCCTGGGCACTCACGGCTCAGGGGAGCAGGAAAGGTCCCCACCTCTGTCACAGGGCTCCCAGCACAGCCTTAGCCTGATCGCTGATCTTGCCCAGTTTGGCAGTCAGCGGAGATGGCCGTAGACCCACAGGCCAACTGTCTCCTGGTGCTTAGCAGAGGGAGCGTGGCAGACCCAGGAAAGGGCAGAGAATGTTGGCAGTGTGGGCCTTGGGGGTGCAGGGCTCTGAACCCTCCCTGAGCTCGCTGCAGGCAGCCCTGGATGGAAGCCAGGCACCCCAGAGCTCAGCACTTGCAGAGCCCTTCCTGGATGAGAGATGGGCTTCAGAGGTTCAGGCTGGGGAAGGCCAGTAAGCAGCAAGCTCGCCGACCTAAGTCTCGCTGGCCCCATGTCCTCCAGCCGTGGGGGGCGGTTTCTTCCAGACCGCTCTCTAGCATGTCTCAACAACAATTTGTTAATGTTGCCGAGGGGGCATTAAACATACTCTAAGTTGGATAACCAGTGAAATCCATACTTTACAATACTGGTGCCGAACCATTCACATCAGCCAGCGGTTACTGGGATCTAAGAAGTGCTGGTCCGTGTGCTGGGCAGGCAGGTCACCATGACAATCATATCATCACTAATAGAGCAGCTGCCTTTGTGGACATGTTCCCACGTGCCACACACCATGACAGAGCTGAATGCTTCACACGGGCAACCTTCACAGGAGGCCCGTGAAGTAGCCGTTGCTTTGATCCCCATTTTCCACATGAGGTATCTGGAGCTCAGAGAGATCAATTTGTTTTCCCGAAGTCACACAGCAAATACGTTACAGGGCTGAGACTCCTGAAAGCCAGGCTCTACATTGCCCCCTGGGAGGGAACACAAGGAAGAAGAATTAGCCTAGCACTCTGCTAAGGGCTAGAGAGACGAAAGTGAAAAGAAATGGTCTTGGTCCTGAGGAAAGAGTGACACGGTGCCAATTATAAGGCAATAATCTGAGTCGGTGGTTTTCTGCTTCTACCTGAGTTGGGTGCTGGGCTCCACTCCCGTGGCTCCCTCGGCTGACTTACCAGCTGCTGCGTCTCTGTCTCTGTCTCTGTCTCTGTCTCACCTACAACTCTGAGAGTGTAAGGGACAGAACTATGGGTCAGTCGACACGGTGTCCTCCCTGTGCAGCACCAGCCCTCACAAATGCCAATGTCTCAAGTGGGAAATTCCTTTATTAAAATGAAAAAATTAAGTACTGAACGTATTCATTAATTGGAGTGTGCAAGCTGAGCTATTCACACCACACGGTGGGGAAACAGAGGATGGAACCGTCGCAAGAGCTAGCATAGCGCCCCCACGAGGGCATCCCCCTCAGACAGAAGCCGCCAAGTAGGGGAAAGAGCAGCAGGCAGGAGCCAGGAGTTCCAGTTTGGGGATTTAACTCCGGAGCCCGACTCCCATCGTCTCGGAAATAGGAAGAATCATGCGGGTTCTGCCTACCGCACTCGGTCAAGGAGGGGACCTGATGTTAAAAATCACTTTTTTTAAAAAAAAGACTTTATTTATTTGAGAGAGACAGACAGAGAGAGCACAAGCAGAGGGAGAGGGAGAAGCAGGCATCCCGCTGAGCAAGGAGCCTGATGTGGGGCTCCATCCCAGGACCTTGGGATCATGACTGAGCCAAAGGCAGATGTTTAATGACTGAGCCACCCAGGTGGCCCAAAAAGTGCTTTCTGACTATCAGTAGGAGTTGGGGACTAGGGTGGCATCCGTCCCCCCCCCCACGCCGCCCCCAGATGGCTGTGAAGGTCACCGCAGGCCAGCACAAGAACTGACATCTTGGGGCCCAGTAAAAAAGACCTACCTGGAACCTCCAATCAGCCTCTCTCAGAAGCCCCTGCTGGCACTGGCTCCCAAGACTCCCTGCAGCACCCTTCCCTCAATGGGCGCTGGGACCAGGGAGACAAATCAGCAGACCAGAAGCACCTCTTCCCCAAGAAGACACCTGTGTGGGCGCTACCCAGCCTGGCAGTCTGAACTGAGTCCCACTGGACCCCTCACTCCCATCAGAGACCCCTTCCTACATTCCTTGCCTGAGGCCACTCTGCAGCACGGTGCAACCATCACTGGCCTGGGCTGCAGCAAAGTGGGCTCTGACCTCGTCTCAGCCTGGAATGAGCCCTGGTCCCTGGGGGAGGACACCTCACCTCTCAGAGGCTATGTACACACCTGGAGTTACCAAGGCCGGGCTTTCTCAGTCTCAACACCATTGACACTTTAGGTCAGGGGGTTCTGCAATGTGGAGAGCTGTCCTGAGCCCTGTGTGACATTCAGCAGCATCTGTGGGTCTCTACCCACTGAAGGCTGGTTGTACCCCTCCACCCCCAGCACAAGAACAACATTTCCAGACATTACCAAAATCATCACCATTTGAGAACTACTGTCCCAAATGACTTCAAAGGGCCTCCAACCTCTTTCAGCTTCTCCAGCCCAGGCAACAAGCTTTCGGCCCAGGCTTCCCATGCTTGAGACAGACACCCCCTCACGTCAGTGGTCACCTCCTCTTCAACAACCGCACCCAACACTGGGACATTCTCCTCTCTCCATGCGTTTCACCCATTATCTGTATTCTGGTATTTCATTCAAAAGATGGTCGAAGATGGAAATCTTAGCAGAAAGGACCCAGCCATCCTATCTCAGGGCCCAAAGGAAAGGCACATTTCGGGAATGGCCCTGGAGTCCAGCAGATCTGAACTTGAATCCTGATTCTGTTATATGTCCTTCCCAGATACACGTCAACTCCCCAAGTTTTGGTTTCCAGTCTATAGAGTAAGAAAATAAAATAAGGTTGGGGGGTTGACCTGCAGATTAAATGAAGTAAGTATTGAAGGGAACTGTGGCTGTGTCTCCCTGTCCCAGCAGGCCCTGGGTATAGACACCCTTCCCCGCGCTCTCAGTACATCCCTCGTCCCCCCCTCACCGCCAGGCTTCGTGACTAGGCAACGCGTTCCAGCCAATGTGTGTGCCCTGCAGTTCTGCTCCGGCTCCCTTGGCTGTGCCGGCGCATGCCCAGAGCCCTGGCCTGTCCTCCCGCTGGCCTCGGCAGCAGATGTCTGGTTCCGGAGCCAGTTCCCCGGGAGGAGAGCCGATCTTTAGCCTCGGAGCTGCAACCGGAGCAGAGCGAGGAAGCCCATCTTCACATCCTGTCAGTACATCTGGACTAAGTGGGAACAGCTGCCCGGGAAATTCATTACTTGCTGAAAACAGAGTCCTTCTTTAACCCTGTCTCACTTCGCTTCCTGCTTGCCCTCCCCGATCCTTGAAGTTTGGTACCTTAATGAGAAGGAAGTGGAGCCAACAGGAAACAGGAGCTGCCTGCCTGTTTGCAATAAACACAATGGAAATTCACTTCAAGAACAAAATCCAGGAGCTCAGGATATGAGTCCTGCCTACTGATGAGGCCACTGGATGTCACAGCCAATTTGGCTTATGTCTGTTTCATTCCAGAGCCGGAATATCACTGGGTGGCATGACCAGTACTTTACCTGAAAGGCAGATCAAAGATTCTTGCTACAAGTTCACGTTTCAGAAGGAAAGTGGAACATTCTTTACTATTTACAGATCTGTGTTTGCAAACAATAGAAACTGATTTTGCCTAACTTATGCAAAAAGGAGTAAGACAAAAGGAGACAGTTGGGTGGCTCTCAGAGTCAGCCAAAAGGCTGGGAACCAGGCCCCGGATGGGACACTGTGAGGGCTCCTGCAAGCAGGGAGGAGCTCTGGCAAGCAGGGAGGAGAAGGATGGCCTGATCAAGACGCCAACAGTGGAGGAGGGAAACGCCAGGCACTTTGCAGCCTTTTCCTGTTCGCTCAAGATTCAGATTCCTGAAAAGGACCATCTGATTCGTCTGGTTTGGTAGCATGTCCCTCTGTTTATGGAAGGACCGGATGCCACAGAAGGCACTGGGGAAGAGGTAATTGTCCAAAAAGATTTCAGGGTGCTGTTAGGAGTGGAAAGTGGATGCCAGATGGCTAAAAGCCTCCACTACCATGATGCTTCCTGAAGTTCTCAGGTCACGCACTCAGAGAAAGGGAGTCCTCTAGTGGGGGGGGGGGGGGCGGTGAGCCGAGCTACCTTGGGGGTGGACAGAGCTAAATAAGAATCACAGTTCGCTAGACTTTGAAGGAAACTTGGCATTAACTAATGGACCCCCCCCTTCTTTTTTACAAACAAGGAAACAAAGGATAGTATCTGACCCCAGATCTCACCACTGGTGAGCAGCAGAGCCAGCACCAGCCACGGCTTCTTCCACAGTGTGAAACCTAGCCCACTGTCCAGAAGCACCACCACCCATTCCAAACCCCAAGTCTGGACTCCATGCAATTGCAGAGAACTTTCTGGAAAATCAGGCCAATCATCCTACTCTGGACTTCGTAGAGCCTCTTTCTCCTGAGGAGCCAGCCATTCACATGTATAGGGGAGGCAGAGAAGGGGAACCTCAGCCAGCCACAGGGCAGCCATGGGCAGGCATTACGCCAAAAGAGAAGAGGAATTGCTCCCTGTTCTTGCTCATTCTCCCTATCAGGTTCATGTCGTGCTTCTTTGCTGTATCTTTCCATCCTTTCCCCTTTGGGGGGCCTTGATAGTCACAGTAACCACGTTTCCCAGGATCCCGATGTGGGGAGGTCTGGGGTGCCCTCCAGGTGCCACACTCAGATAAAGTTGGCCTTGTGGGTTTTTGGTCTCTTGGATGATGACATCTGGACTGCCATTGCTTGCCATCCTGATTTAGACTCTGCATTCCCACAGAGGCAGAGACAGAGGGAAAGTCTCCGGATGCAGGGAGGCGTGGTCCCAGCAAAGATGCGCATCTTCCCAGCTAGGCAGCCCATGGGGAGAGTGGGTACGGACCGTCTATAACATCACGCAGAGACATCATTAGCCTGCCAACTTCGTGTACTCTCTGTTCATAGACTAAGATGGGGCATGGAGATAAAGAATTAACTACTTCTGGAGTCTCCAGCCAGACTTCTGGAGAGGAAAGAAAATTTGTTGCCCCAACTGCCTTTTAAGTAATCTTCTGAGGATGTCGATGCCGCTACCAGGCAAATGGCTTACGCTAGAGGAGATTTCTATTTGGAGAAGGTGGGAAAGAATGAATTAACTGTTCTTCCTCCCTTCCAAATGCAAGAGAACTTGTGCTCCCCTAAATTAAAAGGAGGTGTTCTCCAAAACCTTCAGGATCTTGAAAAGCAATAAAAGACTGAAAAACTAACAAAGAAGGGAGGAGGCTACAGGTCTGTAATAACTGAATGCAATATGGGATGGTCAACTGGATCTTGAGATCGAAAAGGCATTAGCTGGGGCACCTGGGTGGCTCAGTTGGTTAAGCGTTTGCCTTCAGCTCAGGTCGTGATCTCAGGGTCCTGGGATCAAGGCCCTTATGGGGCTCTCTGCTCAGTGGGGAGCCTTCTTCTCTGTCTTCTTCTGCCTGCAGCTCCCCCTGTTTGTGCTCTCTCTCTAAAATAAACAAAATCCTTTTAAAAAAATAGAGCTAAGAGATCAGGCAAACAAATGATGTGGAGGGGAGAAAGATGAACACGGAGGCCCCTCAGGTCAGGGGGTAGCAGAAATCAATCTGAGCACACAAACTCACTGGAAACGAAGCAGACCCTTGTCACCCTTCAGATAGTCTCTGCCAGACTGACCCCTGGTAAACAGCAGGACATCACAGGCTTGTACCCTGCATGGTGAGCAGGCTGCCTCTAAATGGGGGCCCCACCTGGCTGCCCTGAGGGCTCACAAAGCCCCACACCCTTACCAGCACTGTCATCTACACTGAGAAGCCCCTTCTTGGCCAAGCTCACCCAAAATACTTTCACTGAAAAGCAAAGGCTGCTAAGAGGCTCCAGAGAACAGTCTTCACATTCAGGATACATCCAAGACACAAAGCCTGTTTTTCTTCATTTCCTGCACATCCATTGGCTTCTCCAGCAATTGTGCACCATGGGTCTCAAAATCATTGCAGATTTGATCTCATCCTTATTAACTACTCTGCCAAGTTGCTACTATCTTAGAGCTGAGGAAGCTGCAGGTCAGTGATGTTAATAGTTTACTTAATTTAAGCTCATGCCACTGACAAGTGGCAGAGCTGAGACAAACACAGGTCAAGCTTCAGGGTCAACCCTGTGTCTCCAGCATCACACTACCAGCATAAACTTCTTGCTGTGTGTAAGGCTCTGGGGGAATAGAAGAACTATTCTTTTTTTTAAAGATTGTATTTATTCATTTGAGAGAGAGAGAGAAAGAGAGGGAGAGAACACAACTGGCAGAGGGAGAGAGAGAGGGAGAAGCAGGTTCCCCACTGTGCAGGGAGTCTGACCTGGGGCTCGATCCCAGGACCCCAAGATCATGATCTGAGCCAAAGACAGACGCATACCTGACTGAGCCACCCAGATGTCCCAAGAAATTATTCTTTTAATGCTCTCTGTCCTCAAGAACAAAGAGACCAAATGCCCCCTACAATGAATTGAATAAATACTTATTTATAAATAAATCTAAGTAAATGATGAAAATGTGACTTAAAACTACAATGCATTGTTAATGGATTCTTGAACTAGAAAAGACATGCTCTAAGAAAAAAGTTAACAGGGGGTGTCTCAGCTGGTTAAACATGAGGCTCTTGATTTCAGCTCAGGTCATGATTTCAGGTCTTGAGATCAAGCCCCACATCAAGCTCCATGCTGGGCATGGAGCCTGCTTAAGATTCTCTCCCTCTCTCCATCTGCCCTTCTGTCTCTCAGAAAGAAAGAAGAAAGAAAGAAAGAAAGAAAGAAAGAAAGAAAGAAAGAAAGAAGAAATTTAACATAAAACTAAAATTCCTAATTATTTCAACAGAACTGAAGGAACATGGTTATTATTTCATTTTTGTAAACTTTAGAAAAATGTAAGTTTGGGCGCCTGGGTGGCTCAGTTGGTTAAGCGACTACCTTCGGCTCGGGTCATGATCCCGGAGACCCGGGATCGAGTCCCACATCGGGCTCCCTGCTCAGGAGGAAGCCTGCTTCTCCCTCTCTCACTCCCCCTGCTTGTGTTCCCTCTCTGGCTGTATTTCTCTCTGTCAAATAAATAAAATCTTTAAAAAAAAAAAAGAAAGAAAAATGTAAGTTTAATATGTTTATTAAATGTTTAAATGTAAACACTAGTATAATATAAATGCATATTAGAACTTCCAGTTTCCAATTGGAAAGAAAAAGAAAAGAAATAAAGACTATTTCATTAGTTTAATAAACATAAGTAATGGGGAAAAGAGGAAACAAATAGAAAGTATAACAAAGATAGAGCATAAAATTAAACAGCGAGAATAAGACCAAGCATCCTGGGTGCCAAATAAACCTAAGAGAGTTGACTTCTGCTATTCAAAAAAAGTCAAGATCTTTAGAAGAGATTTGAAAAACAAAAACGGAATTATGTGTTGTTTAAAAGAGATGAATCTGGGAGGCTTTTATTTAAACAGACAAATAAGGAATAAGCATTTAAATTAGTTTTGACAACATAATTTTCAATCTCGATTTAATAGAGATGTAGGAAGAGAACCAATGTATACTTAAAAAAGAAAGAATATATTCTCCATTCCTATAGAAGATTGAAAAATAGTTATCATGTACTTGCCCACAACTGTATTCTTTTTCTCAAAAGTATACTTTATAGGTCATGCTCACTGACTACAGTGTTATAAATTCAGAAGCAAATAATTTAAAGAGAAGCAAACAAAAAGTTTTTAACCACTGAGTAAACCAGGAAATGATCCTTCAAATAATTTAGGAAGTGAAATAACTATTAGAAATCAAATGACAAAATTATTTAGGACCAAAAAAATTTGAAGCTCTTCTTTTCAATCCCTTTGTGATATGGCTAAACCCATACTCAGAGGAAAATTTGTAGCCTTACATTATTTCTTTCTTTAAGATTTTATTTATTTATTTATTTATTTATTTATTTATTTATTTATTTATTTAAGAGATAGAGCATGAGGGCAAGCAAGGGGATGGAGAGGGACAAGGAGACTGCATTGAACACAGAGTCCAATATGGAGCTCGATTTCAGGTCCCTGAGTTTATGACCTGAGCTGAAATTAATAGCCAGATGCTCAACCAACTGAGCTACTCAAGCACCCCTAAATTATTTCTTATTTAATTATATAAGAAAGATTAGAAATTAATTTTGCACGCATAATAAACACATGCAAAAATGCTCAATATCATTAGTCCCCAGAGAAGCTAAAACCATGATGAAATACCTACCCATTAAACTTGATCAAATGAAAATGATTGATCGCACCCGATGTTAGAGAGGGTATAAAGTAACCAGGACTCTTATATGTTGCTGGTGAGATGTAAAATGGGATATCCAGTTTGGAAAAATGGTTGTCAGTTTCTTAAAAAGTTAAACATATATCTCCCTCTAATCCAGGCACTCCATCTGAAGGCATTTACCTGAGAAGGGTTTAGAATGGTGCTTGGTACATGCTTGGTAAATGTTAGCTATTATTATTTCAAAAGAAAGGAGCTGGTGGCAGAGAAACCAGATGATTTGGGAAAGTCAAGTCTTCCTGCCATATTGTATGGTCTCATATTTTAATAATGTACATTGCACAGCAGATCAAGTCATGTGATCACCTCCTCCTCATTAAGGAATTTCTCCTCTGTCTTTTTTGATGAACAATAACAAAAAACATCTTAATAGGGAAACACCTAGTAGGGTCATGTGAGTCCGAAACCAGGGTGTGAACTCTACACACCTGCTGCTATTTCCTTCCTTTTCCTTCCAGGAAAAGCCGAGACTGGTGGAGGACAGAAGATCAATGCTCAGGGGAACTGGCAAGGCCCTGGCCACCTCTGTTCAAAATAACATCTTACTGATGTCCCAGTCTGCTGAAGTCTACGCACTGACACTTATTCACTGAGGGCAGCACCATTTTGAGGAAGAAGCATGGATGGGGACCCTGGTCTACATGCCAACGTTGTGGACATGGGGCACCCTTCTATAAAGCCGGGGTGATCGCAAGCAGCTCTCAGGGTGTGGGGAAGCTCCCCTGGGATGTTCCACCTAAGCAGTGCCTAGGATCAGTAACACTCAATACGTTTTATTTTTCTGAGTCAAGGCCTTTCTGGGTCACAAAATTCTGATAGTTTAACGGCCCGTATTGTTTGAATTCGGTTTACAATGTATACAGAGTATATATCACTATGTAATCTGAAGAAACAACAAAGATATTCCCACTACTGGGGGTCGGGGGGAAGCAATAACTCTGGACAAATAACCTTCTAAGCACTGATTAGCTTATCTCTTCAGAAGGCAGACTGGATGAAGCAGGCATGAGCGGAGGGGGGGGCGGGGGGGCAGCAAAGACAACAATAATAATAACACC
>PITA01000065.1:169176-384601 GCA_004023965.1 Spilogale gracilis | reverse complement strand
TCTCCATTACTCTGTCCCCACCCTGCTCTGTGTACCTGCAGAGCACCCATCACTTCCTGACCCTAAATACAGATAGAGCTGTATCTGTATCTACTTCTCTACATAGATAGTTCTATACCCACCTCTTCTAGTAGAGACAGATCTAGATACTTCTCTAGCTATAACTACAGATATATAGCCTCTCTCTCCTCCCAGAATGCAAGCTCTTTGTGTCTTATTAGCTGTTGCCATGCCCAGGGACAGAACAAGCTGTCAGTAAAGTTTTGTTCTATGAATGAATGACTGTGATAGGCAGCCTCGAAGTCCACTCTGGGTGATCCCTCCTTCTGCATCCTCCTGGAGTACTGGCTCAGTTCTATAAAACAGGGTACAGCAGAAGCGACAGGAGGTCATCTCCAAGATCGGATTACCAAAAGACTTCGTGTTCGTGGTAGACTTGCTGACCCTCGAGGATCCTCAGCTGCCATGCTGTAGGGACACTGAGGCAGATTATGGAGACGCCCATGTTGTGAGGAACTGTTATGGACCTGATTGTGCTCCCCCCTCCCAAATTCAAGGCTTGAAGCCCTAACCCCTAGTATGACTTTATTTGGAGATAGGGTCCTCAAAGAGGTCATTAAGGTTAAATAGTAATAATAAGGAAGGAAGCCCGAATCCAATATGACAGCTGTCCTTGTAAAAGAAGGGGAGGCTGGGGAGCACATGCACAGAGAGAAAGCCCTGTGAGGACACAGCAAGGAGGCGGCCATCTGCAAAGCCAAGGAGAGAGGCCTCAGAGAAAAGCAGATCTTCTGGCCCCTTGATCTTGGACTTGCAATCCACAGAATGGTGAGAAAATGAGTTTCTGCTGTTTCCACCACCTGGCCAGTGGTGTTTTTGTTATGGCAGCCCTAACAGATTAAGACAGGAACCAAGGACATGTGAATGATCTGGTAAGCAGACTCTCTAGCCCCAGCTGAGCCTTGAGATGACTGTCACCTCAGTCCACAGCTTAACGACAATCTCATGAGAGACCCAAAGTCAGAGCCAGCCAGCTAAGCTGGGCCCAGCTTCCTGGCCAACAGATACCCAGACATAATAAATGCCTATTGTTTGCACACACTACATTTTGGTATAGCTTGGCACGCAGTGATGGGAGCTAATACGATGAATGAACGATTCTGAATTAGGAAAGGGCAGTATTATCATTAACTCCTGCTTATAGGTGAGAAATCTAAGCCTCAAAGAGGTGGAGTGCCTTGTCTGAGGTCAGACAGCCTGGCAGACCCTCTCCATGAAAAGTAGAGGAAGCCACAGATAAGCATGGCCCCCACACAAAGTTTGCCTTGGGCTACACTGGCGGGTCTGCTCAGGTCGGGGCACGAGGATACAGAGAACATTCCGGAAGTCTCCCAGAGTGTCATCTTAATGGTCTCCTTGGAGTCTTAGCTGCCAAACAGAGTTAAAAGAGAATAGGTATTTTAACAAGCACAACTATAGTGACCTTGCGATATGGAATAATGAGACCTCTTGGATATGGTCGAGGACAACCACCTCCCTTACACCAAACAGTGTGCTTTTGAGGGTCATGCTCCAGAGGGCTCTAGTGTGTAGGAGGCTCTGAGGACTTTTAGTACAAAGACTTATAGAACATTAGTGATATTCGAGGCGGTGTTCTAAGCATTTTATTATATTCATTTAATTCCCTGAAACCATTCTACTATTATTCCACTTTATAAACAAGGAAAGTGAGGCACCAAAGAGCTAAGCAACTTGCTCAAGGTTGCACATGGCTAGCAAGCCACAGAACCAAGATTTAAACCCAGGCATTTTAGCTCCACAGTTAATGCTATGATATATTTTTCTCTAGGCCTTCACATTTTTTAATATCTACAATGGAATAGTAATTTGTTGACAAGTCTCCTTATCCCATCATCTCTCTAGTTTGAAAATATCAAAGTGAAAAATAATCACAGCACACGAAGGGTATCTTGCCATGCCCCATGGAAAGCTTTTAGAGGCTCCCTGCTGTCCTTGCTGTGACTTCTTTTTTTTTTTTTTTTTATTGTTACTAAATTTTTTTTTCCAGTGTTTCAAGATTCATTCCCCATTCCCCACACCCAGTGCTCCCCGCTTTAGGTGACTTCTGATGCCCTCCAGGCTCTGACTCCTGCCTTTGCCCCCAGCCAGAGCCCACGACTCCCTCCTCTCCATTCATCCAGCTTCATTTGTTTTGCTGAAACCCACAAGGCCACGCCCACACATCCCTGCCTTCCCACCCAGCACACCGTCCCTCCTCTCCCCTCCCACTACACAAGCCTCATCCTTCACCACTTCCAGGGACTCTCACGGCCATCTTCACACCAGTCAGGCGCCTTAGCCCAGCTCCCCCACGCCAACCCGTGAGTCCCCCCTTCGACCCATCACCTGGGTCTTACCCTCTTGTTTCCCCCCACCCCACTGGACTACGATTCCTACAAAAGCAGAAACAGGTGATTTGTCTTTATATTCCTAGCAATTAGCACAGCACCTGGCACATACTAAACTGAATGAACACAAGCCCCCCAAAGAACCTAGCAACATTCTGTTATGCACTGCAACTGTCTCCACTAGGCAGTCCCAGCGCTCAGAGCCAGACAAAGGTCACGCTGGAAGGGGCCCAGGAGAGATGTTGCTTTAGTCCAATAAGCATTCAATAAAGAGGCTTAAAAAATGACTTTGGAGAAAAGAATCAACTTGTTTCAACTAGTCAAGGGCAGGTGTGGGAGCAGAGCAGGGTCACGTTTCCATGAGCCTCCCCCCTCCCAGATTCTCAAAGGCATCTTATTAGTTTCCTATGCTACTGTGACAAATTGTCATAAGCTTAGCTTAAAAGCAACATAAATTTATTATCTTACTGTTCCAGAGATGGAAAGTCCAAAATGGCTCTCACCAGGCTAAGGTCATTAATGGAGCTGGATTCCTTCTGGAGGCTGGAGGCGAGAACTCATTCTCCTTTCCAGCTTCAGCAGACCACTTGACCTATGACCCCTTCCTTCTTCAGAACCAGCACAGTTGCCTCTTCTGTCCTGCGCCCCTTCCTGCCCCCCTCTTTCTCTTAGAAGGACCCTGATGAAAACGCAAGATAATCTTCTCAAGAGCCTTCACTTAATCACATCTGGAAAATTCCTTTCACCATGCAAAGAATCCTACTCACAAATCGTGGGGTTTAGGATGTGGGCGTCTTTGGGGACCATTCTTCTGTCTCCCATAGCATCCCAATGCTTCTGATGCAAGCAGATTCACGTTCTGATAGCATCTTCTATGGGCACAAGGGTAAAACAAACAAACAAACAAAAACACCTTTACTAATGTTCAAATGTATTTTGTTCTCTCTTTCCATTTCTGAAGGTCCCGTTTTTAAGAACTGGTGGGATAAAGGGGGTCTTAATATATTTATATAAAATATAATAATATGTGTGAATACCCCCCTCTAGTAGTTATGTCTTAGGCATGTCATTCTAATATTTTAATCCCTCTGATTGATTCCCTGCAGAGTCAGGAATATCTAATTTGCAAAAAGAGGGAGTGGCATGAAGAAACGTTTGATGGGGACCACCATGTGGCAGGTAGACTGGGTCTTACTGAATATAAACCCCACCCCTTCTGAGCCTGGCTCTATTATGTCCTGTTTTATTAGACAAAGAAACTCACTCAGAGAGATGAGGTGGCTAATCTAACTCACAGAACCAGTAAGTGGCACAATGGGTTTGAAATCCATAGTTGGTTCCAGAAATTATGCTCTTTCCACTAGGCCTTGTTGCTTCCCGCAAAGTTCAACTTTCTTTTAGCTGCCAGGTGGGCTGGTTGATGAAGAGGAACAGAGAGAGGTGGATGGGGTAGGAGAGAGAAAGGGATGGAGCGAGCCAGAGAGAGATTCTCAGGGTGGATCGATGAGGTTGAAATCGTCCAGGAGCCAGCAACTTTGGGGGAACGGTTCTGGAAGGCATGGGTGCCCCTCCACCAAAATCTACGGGGGGTCCAGGAGGCTCCAGTTGCCAGGCAATCCCTCGCCAACCACACTTCATACCAATATAATTAGCAGTATTCACCTGAACACTGATAGTTGCTAGTAACCTTCTGGGGGGCAGTGGTTCCCCTTCCCTTTCAGGTCAATACAGACCCTAAAGAAAGAGGATGAGGTATTTATGCAAAATCCCCCAAAGATATATCTACATGTAAATTTCCCCTTGTACTTTCACTATGCCCACCAAGAGTAAGCAAATCCAGGAAATAGCATTCAGTGGCGCTGACCTTTAAAAAAAAAAAAGTCCCATGAGCCAGTGAATTGATTCTGCAGAGGCAAGACATTTATGGGTCCAGATGAAGCCAGAGACCAGGAAGGACTATCATTAGGAACCACTTTGAACAAGAACTCTTATTGGAGACTCTGTAGTGACTGATCCTTTAAGTCACCTGAGAGGGAGCACCTGTTATTACCTGGCAATCATGGAGGGACTTTCACAAACACCTCCTTTCATCTTGGCAAAATTCCAGTGAAATGGGCAGCTGTTACCGACCACATTGAGTGATGAGAAACTTCCATTCAGAAACAGTAAGTTACTTGATCATGACGCATCCCCCAAAGGACCGGGAAGATAAAGACAAGATGGTCTGCCCAAATTCCATGCATCATCTTTCCACTAGTCTCCCCATGGGACTCTCTCCACAGCATGGCAAGTATTATCATTCGTTCATATAAGCTCAGTATTAAAACTGCTGGCAACAAAAACGCAATCTGGAAAAACATGAATTCCCCTCCCCAGTTCATTGTTGGGGAATTAACACAATCTGAAGGCAACAATTCTTAAACTCTTTGGTCCCAGAACCCCTTTACACGATTATACATTAATGAGGACTCCAAAGAGCCTTGGTTTATGTGGGTTATATCTATTAACACCATATTAGAAACTAAAACTGAGAATTTAAAAATATATATTTATATATCAATTAATCTCAGAAATAACAAGGAACCCATTGCATAGTTAACATAAATGATTTACTTTTATGTAAAGTAACTAATTTCACAAATAAGACAGAAGAGAATGCAAAAAGCAGCCCTGTTTTACATTTTGCAGATCTCTTTGATGTCTGGCTTCAGGGGAGAGCAGGGTTGTCATCCCTGCTTCTAGATTCAATATGTAGCATTAGCACAAGCCAGAACTCCAGGGAACATCTCCCTCTTCTTCTCCACTGTACATTCATGATGGAATTGGAGTGAAATAAGCAAATAACATCTGGTATTACTATAAAAATAGTTTTGATCTTGAGGACTCTCTGAAAGGGTCTCGGAGTCCTGCAGGGATCCCCAGACCACACTTGGAGAAACACTGCCCTAGGGCATACTCATGTGAACATCCAAAATGCATCTGGAGTTTGACTGTGTTCCTTCCGTTTCTAGCCCCCACTATTTCAGACTATCCCACATCTTTCTTGCCTGTAGCAATTCACGGTCCCTTAAAACTCCAGACTACCCCCTCCCGTATGCTGTCTTTGCAACGCTATGTACAAAAAACAAGATACAGATCCCGGCTCCAGATGGACAGAAATGGTTTGAAATATCAACAAACCTCCTTGGTGTCTTCCCAGCTCCCTTTCCCACACAAGCCCTGGCAACTGGTGCAGAAAGCAGCGCAAGACCTCCTGGCCTCTGGGATTGGTGGAATGGACAGAGACCCGAGCCAGCCAGGCCAATCAGAACCCTTCCTTGATTTTTTTCATCCTGGCTTGCAATTCCTTTTTCTCCTGAAGTACTAGCAGGTTATCCTAGAATGTCAATCCAATGCTGGTGCTTTAGTCATTCATCCTGCCCTCCTGCCCCAACCCCATGCATACAGTTTCACACGTTGGGGATTCTGTTGGATTGTGTCTATGGACTCTTTTAACACCTGGTGGATGTGCCTTGTGTCTTTGGATAAGCTACTCTCTCTGCCCTAGGATTCAGTGTAATTCACTTCAGCAAGCATTTGGTGAGTATCTACTTCATGCCACTTTACTGAGAATACAGCGGGGAGGACGAAACATACATGAAATCTTGGAGAGTACCAAACCCTACAAATACTATGTTTTTTTCTGATGCATACATACCTATAATGAAGTTTAATTTATACATTAGACACAGTAAGAGATGAACAAGAAGAATAATGAAATAGAATTATTATAGTGATATACTGTAATAAAGTGATGAAAGTATTCTCTCTCTCTCAAAATATCTTATCATATTATACTCACCCTTCTTCCTATGATGGTGTGAGATGATAAAATGCCTACGTGATGAGACAAAGTGAACCAAACGACTAGGCCTCCCCACGTAACATTAGGCTTCTTCTGATCTTCTGACAATAAGTCAGAAGGAGGGCCTTGTGTTTCGGGACCAAGGCTGATCTCAGGTAGCTGAAACCATGGAAAGCAAAGCCGTGGGCAAGGGGGAGGACTATAACCACTAAGTACAATAGCTACCTAGTAAAGCTTTGTGTGTCACATGGGACTCTGGCCGTACAGATAATAACCACACAAACCTGGCTCCAACCAAAAGGAGGATTATTGCCTCTCCTAATGAATAGAACATCAAGAGCCCCTTTGTGCTGGTTTTGTCCATTTCACCTCCCCCACCCCAGTTCCATTCTCTGCCCTTCTGTCCCTTGTTCTGCAGGGTGGAGGCTGACCTGGGCTTGATCTCTGTCTTTGATGGGGCCCAGCCAATGCAAGTACCAGCAGAAGACTGGAAGGCTTGAGGGAGGTGAGGAGGTCAGAGTATCTACTTCCTCCCAGCCTGTCCCCACTTCTCTCTGCCTTGTCATTCCGGCAGTGGCTGCCTTCCTCTGCCCTGGCCCCAGCCCTTGTCAGGTTCTGGTAACACTCTTCCCTCACTCCACCCCTTCAGGACGCAGGGTGCCAATAGTCCCCCACTGTTGCCAGCCTCTGGGTGCTTTGCTGGGCCCCTTGATCTCCTTAATTCTTGCCCACACGTCTGTAAACTGTCCTGACATTACCTCTTTTCACTGAAGCCCTATTGAGTATTCTTGCTCTCCCTACAGGGCAAGGCAGCTACTGACCTCTACAGCCCCCCATCCACACGTGATCAAGGCCAAAGGCCACAGTGAGTTCCTCTCCTCCCCGAGGAGGTGCCCACTAAATCCTCGTCACAGGCCCATCCCTGAACCAGTCACTGTGTATTGTCACATGATTCCCTCCGAAGCCCACGATGGAGTCATTTTTCATCCACAGCCAGGGCCTGAGAGTAATGGGGGAGGGGTCGCCCAAAGGGGAGTCTGGGTGCTGTTACTTGAAGAAGGAGAAGTGGGCTTGGGTGGCCCCAAAACAAGGAATTTCCATTTCAAGATGCCGGGACGGGGTGGGGGGGGAGGCAGGGGGGGACCAGATGAAAGGCTGGTGGAGTTAGACATGGAAAAGGTCACCAGTGAGAGAAATTGTCCCTCTGTTGACTCCCTGTGCCAGGAAGCTCTTGCCCTCCCCCCCCACATCAAAGGGAATTCTCAGCTCTACCCTGCTTGCTATCTCTCACCAGTAGGAGGCCAGCCCTGGTATGTTCCTCTATGACGTTCTGGAATGCAGATTTATTCCAGTGAAGTCACCGCGACATACTTGCCACCATTTTGTTTCAAAATAAGCTAGAGGCACCTGGGTGACTCAGTCAGTCAAGTGTCTGCCTTCAGCTGAGGTCATGATCCCAGGGTCCTGGGATTAAGCCCCACATCAGGTTCCGGTTAGCAGGGAACCTGCTTCTCCCTCTGCCTGTTGCTCCCCCTGCTTGTGCTCTCTACCTCTGTCAAATCTCTGCTACAATAACAGTAATTCATTAATAGAGTGCTTTCTAGTATAATTTTCATGACTTTTTGAGGTCAATTTTGGTTCCCATTTTTTAGAGGGGAGGGGGCAGAGGGAGAGGGAGATTGAGAATCTTAAGCAGGCTCCATGCCCAGCACGGATAGAGCCCCACACAGGGCTCGATATCACGACCCTGAGATCATGAACTGAGCTGAAATCAAGAATCAGACGCTTAACCAACCCACCCACCCAGGCATCCCCCCTCCTGCCGTATTTTAAAAGAGAGTTGAAGAATGTAAATGAATTCCCTAGAGCCAGGAAGCTGGGCACAGGCTGTATGGCCACATGTATGGCTCCATCCCAGAACTCTGGGATCATAACTTAAGCTAAAGGGCGTGAAACCTGCTTCCTGAGCGACTGGGTGGCTCAGTCCATTAACCATCTGCCTTGGGCTCAGGTCATGATCCCAGGGTCCTGGGATCAAGTCCCTCATTGGGTTCCCTGCTTAGTGGGGAATCTGCTTCTCCCTCTGCCTGCTGCTCCCCTTGCTTGTGCTCTCTCTCACTCTCTCTCTCTGACAAATAAATAAATAAAATCTTAAGTAGTAATATTAATGATGATGATAATAATAATAAGCTACCCCATCAGTTAAAGTTGATGTGCCCAATCTCATCAGAGTCATTGACTTCATCCAAGAGTATCATAATGGGGGCATGGACGCACATCAACTTCCGGAGTGACAGAGATCCCACTTCATTCAGTGTAATGCAGCAACTGTTGCATGGAATCGTCCTGTAAATGCGAAAGCACCATACAAACAACAGGCATAGTTAATGCAGCATTAAAGGCATTGTCCCAGACCCCGTCCACTTGCTCACTGTTTAAGGGAGAAATCCTCTCTCCCATGAGAGCACCATTACATCAAAGGCTGACCCTTCACATCCACTGTCCATTCATAACCTCAGTACTGCCTGCTCCATCCGCACCACATCCCACCTGCTCCGTGTCCCAGGCCCCCCGACCTCACGGCGCCTTCTCTCCTCTGTCCTCTGGCTTGCCACCTTCCTGGTTAGGACGTTGCCTCCATCCTGCGCTATGAAGACTACTCTTGACTACCCACAGGAGTTCCGGGCCACGTGAAGCAGGACCTCCCTCTGATCCAGAATGCTCAAACACTCCTTTCAAGATGCTTTAGTGCTCCTGTCCACCTGACCCCTAAAAAAGAAAGGGGGCAACTCAGGACTCCTAAGCCCTGACCTCTAAGGAAAATATGCTTTCCAGGGTGCTCATGATTTCAAGTGGTGGGAGAGGGTGATGAAATACTGTGAGCCCCTAGGAAGAGCCCTTGGACTGTGAGACCCAGGCACCTGTCTACCTAGTGTCCTCAGAGAGTCTAAAATGATGGCTGATAATCTTGCAGTCTGTTCAATCTGATCCCCCATAGTCAGCTTGTTGTCCTGTGCTTTCTCCCCTCTGAGTTTGGATTTCTATGTCCACGGTTATGTGACATAGACATAAAAAGCAAAAGTTATAGAATCACGTGTCCTATTTTCAAATTTGGTCACTGTCCCTGACCAGCTAGCTGTGTGACCTCAGACAATCCACTTAATGTTTCTGAGTTACAACAGTAAAGTGGGAAAATAACTTTCCTCTGCCCACCTCAATGTCTCAGGATTAAGTAAGACAGTGAAAGAACCCAGTTAGTACCCCCCCAAAAAAAACTATTATTATTTTATTGCTATGATTATTGTTGAAAAAACTCAGAGGGATATAAATTCTGTTTTCCTCCCCTTCGCCTCAGCACACAGCACCCCTCAAGTCACCCGCAGCCAGCCAAGCCCAAGTTCCTCCCAGACCACTGGGGAACGATTTTGCTCCTATAGCACTCTTTAAAAGAATAACCCCTCAGAGCTTATCTCTCCATAGAAACCCAGAGAATAAATAGAAGCAGCAGGTTTTCAGCGGTTTTTACTCTGACTGGCTCAATTAAATTAAATCCCACAAAACTCTTCCATTAGCATGTGGGTGGAGAAGACAAAGATGTCTCAGTGACCCTGGGTCCACAGTTCATGTAGACCTTCCAATTATTTTCAGCTAATATCTCATCTCCTTGCCTGGTATTGTTACAAGGAACTCACACCAATGTCTGTGTGAGGAGATGTGGTTAGGACAAATCTTCTGTAACCTTAACATCTCTTTCAAGGTCTGAAATTACAAATATGTTTTTCCAAATCATGAAATCCTTTATCAAGTACTTGTTTTTCCCTCCTTGCAGGCCCTCTTTCTAATAAATACCTTTCCTCTGTTTGCAGATTCTTAAACTTACAGAACAGTAAGTGGTAAAGGATAGAAAGGGGATTCTATGTCTCAGTTCAGATGAGAATGGGCCCAATACACCATGTCTATTCAAAGCCCACAAGTTAATGTGCCATGGTCAGGATTCCCAAATCATCCCCCCATGAGGGCTTTCATCAAGAACAGGAATGCAGACAGCAAACTGTTTTGTTCCCACTTGGATATATTGAGGTGTCATCTCAAAGGTATGACTTGGCTAGCTACCAGAGAGATTTAACTGCAGTGAGATGAAGGCACACAAGGAACAAGAAGGGAAACCCTATTGTTGGCATCTGGGGGAGCAATGGGGAGGAAAAGACAAGGATGTTCCTGGTCCTAGCTGGGGCAAGGGAAGTGGCTCAGCATTTGGATCAACCTCGAGTATGAAATAGAAAAGTGTACCCATACCAAGGAAAATGCTGCATTTTTAAAAGAACAAATCAGACCTACATAAGCCACCATGGATACATCCCCAAAACACATCATTAAAAGAAAAAAGCCAGTAATATTGTATCTATTTATCTACAGTATTCTGTGCTTGCAAAAGATGCACATTAATTTGACTCCAAAAGCAACAGCAACAAAATCAAAAATAAACATGGAGGAGACTAAAAATATTCTACACAACAAAGGAAACCATCAATAAAATGAAGAGGCAACCTACATAATAAAAGAAAATATTTGCAAATCATATATCTGATAAGAGATTAATATCCAAAATGTATAAAGAACCCATACAATCCAAGAGAAAAAAATCCAATTTGAAAATAGAGGAACTGGGGGCGCCTGGGTGGCTCAGTTGGTTAAGCGACTGCCTTCGGCTAGGTCATGATCCTGGAGACCCAGGATCGAGCCCCATATCGGGCTCCCTGCTCAGCAGGAGGCCTGCTTCTCCCTCTCTCACTCCCCCTGCTTGTGTTCCCTCTCTGGCTATGTTTCTCTCTGTCAAATAAATAAAATCTTTAAAAAAAATAAAATAAAATAAAAATAAATAAATAAAAAATAAAAATAGAAGAACTGAGTAGACATCTTTCCAAAGAAGACATACAAGTGGCCAACAGGTACAGGAAAACGTGCTCAACATCACTCATCATCAGGGAAATGCAAGTCAAAACCACAATGAGATACCACCTCACATCTGTTAGAATGATTGTCAGTGTTGGTGAGGATGTGGACAGAAGGGAACCCTTGTGCACTGCTGGTGGGAATGGAAATTGTGCAGCCACTATGGTAAATAATATGGAAAAATTAAAATTGAAAAAGAACTACTGTATGTGCTAGGAATTCCACTTCTGAATCCATAGCCAAAGGAAGCAAAATCAAAGAGATAATCTGTGTCCCATATTCATTGCAGCATTATTTACGAGAGCCAAGAGGTGGAAACAACCTAAGTGTCCATCAAGAGATGAATGGTTAAAACAATGATAGCCTGGGGCGCCTGGGTAGCTCAGTTAAGCGACTGCTTCGGCTCAGGTCATGATCCCGGAGACCGGGGATCGAGTCCCACATCGGGCTCCCTGCTAGGCGGGAGGCCTGCTTCTCCCTCTCTCACTCCCCCTGCTTGTTGTGTTCCCTCTCTAGTTGTGTTTCTCTCTGTCAAATAAATAAAAATCTCTAAAAAAAAAAAAAAAAAACAATGATAGCCTGCCATTTGTGCCATTTGTGACAATATGAACACATCTTGAAGGCATTATGCAAAGTGAAATAAATCAGACAGAGAAAAACAAATAATATTATGACCTCACCTATAAGGAATCTAAAAATACCAAGCTCCTAGAGAGAGAGAACAGACTGATAGTTGCCAGAGGTAGGAGGTGGAGGATGGGGGAAATAGGTGGAGTTGATCAAAAGTTACAAATTTCCAGATAAATAAGTCCTGGGGAAGTAATGTACAGCATGGCGACTATAGTTAACAATACTGTGAGGCATATTTGGAAGTTGCTAATAAAGTAGATCTTAAAGTTCTTACCAAAAAAAAAATCATAATTGTGAGGTGATAAATGTTAACTAAGCTTATTGTGGTGATCACTTTACAATATATACATATACCAAATCATTATGTTGTACACTTTATGCTAACACATGTATATCAATTGTATCTCAGTAAATATAAAATGGGGGGGTGGATTTTTCCATAAAGAAAGAAAATCCCTTAAGTTAATCATAAAAAAACACATGCACATGCGAAATAAAACTGTGTGTTTGCATGGAAATATATTATATGTACATGCATGCATAGAAGGAGATCTGAAAGGTTAGACACCAAACTACTAATCATAGATGCACCTGGGGAGGAGACTGGCCTTGTGGGTAGAGAGGGGGGTAGGGTCGAGAAAGAGAACTCAGATCCCACCACTTGGGAACTTCTGCATTTGGCTCATTCTGATTTGCCCCATTCCGCAGGTGGGAAGTCTCTAGCATTTTCCACAAACATTGAACATCTTCCCTTCTATACATGAAGATGATGTCCTCCTGCTCCTTCACACACACGTGTGTACACATGCGTCCTGTTCATTTGTGATTCTCAGATGCCAGCATCATTCTAAAGTATTATTTTATTTAACCTAGACACTGAGTTTGAGTCAGGCTTTGGAGTTCTATCAACATAGAATCACTTTACTGCCTACATCTTCCAAAGACCATGACTCCCTACCCTATTCATTGCCCACCCCTCCCCCCATTAGCCAAGGAGTCCATGCTGGGTGCCTTTCTCCAAACCAGAGCTAGCCAAGGGGGCCCCAGGTGAGTGTTCAGTGCTCATCTGCATGCCTGCCTGTGTGGTCTCATCAGCATGTCTCCGCCCCTGGCTGTCTCTCCTGTGGTCAGGTCATCCTCAAGTTGTCCTCCACTTCCACTGGGATTACCTCAACAGACTCCTGACTGCTCTCCCTGCGCTTATATAATCTACCATACATTCAACTCTAGGACTCTAGGGCAAGTGACCAGCAACATCACCACTTGAAACTCTTCAGTGGCTCGTGTCTCCTGAAGTGGCAGTTCTCAAGGTCGGCATATGCCAGAATCACCCGGGAGCTTCTCCAAAACGTAGATTTCTGCATACCTCCTCCAAAGGCTCTGCTCCAGTAGATCCTGATTTTTTTATTGATATATAATGTATTATTTGTTTCAGGGATACAGGTCTGTGATTTGTCAGTCTTTTTAAAATAATTTATTTTATTTTATTTTTTCAGTGTTCCAAGATTCATTTTTTGTGATTCATCAGTCTTACACAATTCACAGTGCTCATCATAGTGCATACCTTCTCCATTGTCCATTACCCAGCCACCCCATCCCTCTCACCCCACTCCACTCCAGAAACCCTCAGTTTGTTTCTTGAGATTAAGAGTCTCTTATGGTTTGTCTCCCTCTCTGGTTTCATCTTGTTTCATTTTTCCCTCCCTTCCCTATGATCCTCTGTTTTGTTTCTCAGATTCCTCATATCAGAGAGATCGTATAATTGTCTTTCTCTGATTGACCTATTTCACTTCACATAATACCCTCCAGTTCCATCCATGTCATTGCAAATGGAAGATTTCGGGCGGGGGGGAGTGATGGCTGCATAGTATTCCATTGTGTATATGAACCACATTTTCACTGTCCATTCATCCGTTGATGGACATCTGGGCTCTTTCCATAGTTTGACTATTGTGGACATTGATGCTATAAACATTGGGGTGCACGTGCCCCTTTGGATCATTATATTTCTATCTTTAGGGTAAATACCCAGTAGTGCAATTGCTGGGTCGTAGGGTAACTCTATTTTCAAGTTTTCAAGGAACTTCCATACTGTTTTCCAGAGTGGCTGCATATGCTTGCATTCCCAGCATAGGTGTCATGGGAGTAAAAGCAAGGTGTGAGCAGGGCTGTGTTCATTTCTGCAGACTTTAGGGGAGAGTCCATTTCCTTCCCTTTTACAGCTTCTCTCAGAGACCATCCACATTCCTTGGCTCATGGCTCCTTTCTCCATCCTCCTCACACTGCATCATTTTAACTCCTTCCTCTGCCTCTGCTTTAAGGGCACTTATGATTACACCAAGACCACCCTGGGGAATCTAGGATCATATCCCATTTTAGGGCCAGCTAATTAGCAACCTTAATTCCATTGACCACTTTAATCCCCCGACACCATGTCAGGTACCATACTCACTGGTAACAGAGCTTAGGATGTGGCCATTTGGCAGCAGGGAAGCCATATTTTGCCTACCACACCATGCTTTCCATTTCCCCTCCTGTCCTCCCACAGTGCTTGCTACACTTTTTGCCAAAGCTACCTGTTGTCCACAGAGAAAAAGAAAATTTATTTTGTGCCCCTCCCTACTCTCACCATTTTTTTCTCTAGAAAGCCTTCTTCCTCCTCATCCATTGGAGCCATATTCCAATCTCACTTCTTTTGTGAATGCCTCCCAGAATTCCCCAGGCACAGCTGGATACCCCGCTCCCAAAGTATTTTGTACATGTCACCAAGATAGCACTCACCACATAGTCATAAGAATATAATGGCTGGGGCACCTGGGTGGCTCAGTTGGTTAAGCGACTGCCTTTGGCTTAGGTCATGATCCTGGAGACCCGGGATCGAGCCCCACATCGGGCTCCCTGCTCAGCCAGAAGCCTGCTTCTCCCTCTTTCACTCCCCCTGCTTGTGTTCCCTCTCTGGCTGTGTTTCTCTCTGTCAAATAAATAAAATATTTTAATTAAAAAAAATAAAAGAATATAATGGCTGATCATAACTGAGCGCTTACTAATGCTATGGGCTCCCCTGCCACCCTGTCTCATTCACGCCTCATGGCAACCCTCTCAAGTGGACCCTACTGACAATCCATCTCCTCTTTCAGTCCCAGGCTGTTGGCACTCACAGTTCATGAACCATATACGCCTTACCCATCATCATATCATTCATAACCCCCTCGAGGTTTAGCACGTAAATCAGGCTCAGTTCATTTGGATCCATTTAACTGCACTGCTAGTTTCTTTGAGCCAAAAAGAGCTATTGGCTACCTTATTAAGTGATGGAATCAAAGCTTCTCCAAAGGTCAAAGTGAAGGCGTGTGACACCTGATTTGTCTCAAGTCTCAGGGTCAAGAGCAAATGCGTCTGAGCTTGGCACATGACAGATCACAATGGAGCCCAGCTGTTTGAAGATCGCCATGCAAAGCCCACAGTGACCAGGAGGGAGCAGCTTGCAAAGTAAGTGCTGTGTCAGGAACGGATTTCGGCTGCAGCATCTGCACACACCACTGGATGTCCCGCCGGTTCTGTGCTCCGACTGATGGACTCAGTTCTTGGACCAACTGGGAATGCACGTTTGTTGAGCATACCCCATTATGGGTCAATATGAAATAAATTCATCAATATATATTAGCATATTGAATGGTAACATTTCTTCATCCGATAAATAGTTGCTGAGGACACACCATGTTCAGGCATAGAAGATGAAGAAAACCAGATTCTTGCCTGTTCATGGCCCCAGAGGAGTGAGAAATGGGAAAACAAATCAGTAAAGTACACCATGATATTATAATAAAGTCCTTGGACATTTGCCTTTTCCCATAAGACTCAGTTTCCTCATCTTTGAATTGGGAAGAATAATAGTACTTACTTCATAGAGTTTGTGCAGGGGTCACAAGAGTTAATGCATATAAAGAGCTCAGAACAGGGCCTGGCACATAGAAAAATCTGATCAAGTGCTAACAATAGACGAAGCACTGTGGAAGCAGAGAAATGGACCCAGGCCTGTGTGAGGCCAGGAAAGGCTTATCAGGAGAGGTGATGTGAGGCCAGGCCTGGAAGCATAAGGAGATGCTCATGTGCCCAGAATGGCAGGGGAAGAAGAGTCTAAGGACAAAGACACACAGATTTAAGTGACAGAGATAATGCTATTCGACCGTCAAATCCATTTCTTCATCCTCTTGGGCACGCAGCTAAACTACATTTCCCAGTGTCCCCTACTGTAACTGGGGTCACATGATTGAGCTCTAACCAATGAAAATGGGGCAAAATCTGGCTCCTAACACTTCCTGAGTACTCCTCCATGCATTTTCATCCTCTCTTCTGCTGCTGGTTGGATGACTCCGGGATGACTTTGCAGACACTTTGAGAGATGGAAGGAGCCTGGATCCCTGAGTTATTTATTGCTTGGAGGACAGCTGCCCAGGAATATCACATTAGACTTTATATAAGTGACATATAAAATTTTACTGCATTAAGGAATTTTACTGCATTAAGGCATTGAGATTTCAGGGTTTATTTGTTACCTCTGCAGAACCTAACATTACTTACCCTGACTAATACAGTATGAAATCTTATGTTGGGCTTGAACTATAATTAGAAATTGTTCACTAAAATTTAGATTTATGGGGAGGAATCCTGGAAAGATAAATAAGGATTGATTTGCAAAGAAACCTAAATGCCTCACTAAGGACTGAGGAGTTTGTCCTACAGGGAAATTACCAGGAAATTATTAGAAAGTTGTAACTAGGTGAAGAGAAGAATCAATCAATCAGTATGCTTCCAAAAAAGCATCCTGAAAACAAGGAGGAAGAACCTGGGCGGAGGTGAGGCTAGAAGTGGAAATCAGTTATTAAAGACCACTTGCTATGAGGCTTTGAAGAAAATGACTGTATTGTGTTGAGCATTTTAGCCCAGGGCTTAGCTCAGTACATGGCACAAAGTAGGCACTAAGTACAACTGGATGGATCGTGGATGGATGGATGGATGGATGGATGGACGGTTGGACAGACGGATGGATGGACAGATGGGCAGGCAGATGGTATTACAATAATCCTCATACGAGATGATGAAGCCCTAGGTTTGTGGCAGTGGAGATGGAAGGAAGGGACAAACTGAAGATATATTTAAGGAGTCAGAGTAGACAGGGCTTGGGGACCAATTGGCTATAGAGGATGATGGATTTCCTAGCAACATCAAGTTCGGGGTCCCGAAGCCACAGCCCAGAGGCAGGGAAGACAAATAGTAGACACAAGCCCTGTCATCAGCTGGGCTTGCAGAAGGACCATCTCGAGACCTGGCCTTTTGCCAGACATTCAGCACATATTTTCTCATAATCTCTGCAAACAGCTTCGCATACCCCACAGAGACAAAGGAATTAAAGGGAGCAGATTTATCGATTTCCTAATATTTCCTGGCTCGTCTTTTGGGGCTATTGCTAGGTCTGCTGAAGGTCTATATTCTCCCTTCACTTCCCTCCCTCCTTTCCCCAGAAGCAAGTGTTTTCTCCCAAATGCTTCTCTTCTTCAACCTTTTGTGGATTTCCTCAATTTCCTGATTCTGTGATTCCCCGCTCTGAAATTCCTCCCACCTAAGCAGGCAACGACTTTCTTTATCACGAACTGGCAAACTTTCCCTACAGAGAGCCAGGTAGTAGAAATTGTAGATTTTTAAGGACCATTCAAGCTTGACTGCTGTTTAGATATAGACAACGTGGAAATGAATGAACATGGCCGTTTTCCAGTAAACTTTACTTACAAAAATAAGCAATGGGCCAGAGATGGCCCTGGGGCCGTAGGTTCGCCAACACCTGCTCTAGACTGATCCAAGGCCCTGGTTGGAGGGGAAACCACAGCAGGCAACAAGGAGACCTGAGCTGTGCTCTGGTTTTATTGTGTCAACATGAGCAAAGCATACACACTTTCTGGACCCAAGATGAGGGAGAATAGGGAGACTGTTTTCTTTTATTCCTGTCCTCCCTGACATTTGCCAACTAGGAAGGAAAAGGGCACTAACCAACCACTATAATGTGCCAACCAGGGACCACAGATCTTATATTCCATATTTGATTTAATCCCCCAGAGGAATTCCAAATGTATTCTTATGCCCACTTTTCAGATGAGAAAGGCAAGTCTCAGAGGAGTTAAGTAAGCAGCTCAACACACATTGCTAAGAAATGACAGAGCTAGGTTTCTACTATGGGTCCATCACTTCCAAGTTCAAGCTCTTTCCAGCATATCACACTCTTGCCCAAGGGAAGATGTGGTGGTGAGGGAAAGGCCAGCTGACCAGCTCTGGCCAGGGTGGTCCTCAGCCTCACTACCCCACCCCTGGGTCTGGCTGAGGATCATGCAGGACCAAGTATTAATTAGCTAGTCACTGGACAGACTCCCAGTAACCAAGCTCATAAGGAACTAACTCTAGATCAGAAGGCCAAGATGACTGTTTCTCATGGGGGACCTCATTTCTCTTTCTATAACCAGAGTGTTCTATTCCCTTAACCAGGACACACCCTTTCCTGCTGCCAGGGCACATGAAGTTCAAATTAGAAATGCCTGTGGCTAAGGAAGCAGTGCCACATGCCAGCTGACTCCATTGCCATCAAGAAGTAGGGCTTATTCTCCCTTTGGTCACCTTTGTTTAACTCCACGGAGCCTATTAGTCTGGGGAGAAAATACAGCATTCAGAATAACACCCATCACAATTTTTAAAAATTAGGGGCACCTGGGTGGCTCAGTCATCTAAACACCTGACTCTTGATCTCAGGGTCTTGAATTCAAGCCCCACATTGAACTCCACTCTGGGCATCGAGCCTACTTAAAACAAATGAATAAACAATAAAAATAATAATAATAGGGGCGCCTGGGTGGCTCAGTTGGTTAAGGATCTACCTTCGGCTCAGGTCATGATCCCAGGGTCCTGGGATCGAGCCCCACTCAGCCAGGAGTCTGCCCCTCCCTCTGCTTCACCCCCTCCCCAATTCATGTGCTTTCTTTCTCTCTCTCTCTCTCACTCGCTCTCTCTGTCTGAAATAAATAAAATCTTTAAAATAATAATAATAAATAGCAATATAAAAAAAACACTGGATTCAAACTGGATTTGAATTCCCAGCTCAAATCCTACCAACTCTGTGATTTTGGAGGCATCACTGAACCTCAATGTTCCTCACCTATAAATTAATGACTGGAGGGTGCCTGGGTAGCTCAGTGGGTTAAAGCCTCTGCCTTCAGCTCAGGTCATGATCTCAGGATCCTGGGATCAAGCCCCACGTCGGGCTCTCTGCTTAGCACAGAACCTGCTTCCTCCTCTCTCTCTGCCTGCCTCTCTGCCTACTTGTGATCTCTCTCTCTCTGTCAAAAAAAGTAAATAAAATCTTTAAATTAATGACTAGATAACGTCAACCTTAAAGACGGTTTGAGGTGCATAAAATAATGTATACATGTTAACATATGTGCCAGGCATATAGTAATGGCTTGGTAGGCATGAGCTATTTTATTATTATAAGTATCACCATCATCGTCTTCGTGATTATTTCCTCTACAGTATTCGTATTTATTATTCTTACTGTTATTGTCGTGAACAGAGGTGAAGGGACATCTTAGAGGCAGCTACACAGGGAAGAACCCGGGCCTTGATAAATTTCAGCTCACCAGAGCCCGTAACAACTCCATTATCACAGCCATAAACCACTGGGGGCACCTTCAACACGCTGGCTGATATAATGCCGTACCCTGGGTGACAGAGGCCAGCCCATGTATAAATCAGACCAAGCTTCAGAGCCAGGGTATTCGGATGCCTAAAATTTAGTGGTGCGCTTCTCCTCGCGGCTAACACCGTGCTCCTATCAGAGGGACCCAAGTTTTCCGTCACTGCCTTGGTCTAATGGAGAAGGGAGAGGGGAAGGATCATGGTAGAAATAAGGGAGACAACCACCACCGCCACCTTTCAAGGGTTCAGACCTACTGCTGTTCATCCACTTGGCCATTTGAAATTAATAGAAACTGACCAGGACACAGCTGTGCACAGGGCAGACCTAGAGCATAACTTTGTAGCCAGAACGAGGGGTCAAATAGTAGGCTAAGGAGTCCACTACAACTTTGGCATACCTTCCCCCAGGGTATCATGAAAAAGAACAAGCAGATCTGTTCTCATTGGCCGGGCCAACTGTTCCCGGGAGAGTGGGAAAGAGGCTGAAACAGGGAAGAGAAGCCAGGTACAAAATATCAGACGTGCAACCTGTACCCACTCGTCACATTCCCACTCTGCCTCAGAGATCAATTACATAACAAGTTTATATGCTCTGAAGTCAATCATGACATCAATTCCAAAATGAGATTTATTTCCTCTCCTGAGTTGAAAGTTGCATGTTGACACACGTCTGCTACTTGGCGCCCTTTTGTAAATTAATGCTTCTTTCCATCACGGTCTGCATGGTGATGAGAGCAGGTGGTTGTCAGCAGCAGAGTCAGGCTCCAGCTGCCTGCCTTGAAATTATACTCCAGGGTACTGCTGGATCCCAAGTGAATCACCCTCTCCAGGCTGCAGACCACACCCCCAGGTCCACCCACCCCACCCCACAAAGGCACTCTCCCTGTGCTCTGCAGTGGGGGGGACGAGAGTTGCCTTCCCTTCTCTCTCATGCTCTTCTGCGCATTCTCACCCCTTCCCGAGTATAGGTCCTTGGTAAGGCAGAAAAAGAGGCACTTTGCCAGGATAATGATGCCCTTGGTTCGCCCCTAAGAGGCTATCTCTGATGGCAAAGCACCCAGGTGTCAGTCTTACAGAGGCTTCACTCTGATGACTCAGCAGAACCTGGAGGATCAAGCCTGGGACTGTGATGAGAATGAAGTATGAGAGGATGGAGTCAGGACTCTGTGGGTAGACTCGAGAGCCTGAAAAGAGCAAGAGGATCCCAGGATGGAAGCGGAGAAGAAGGGGGACAGTCAAAGAGAGAAGAGCCTTCCAGGGATTTGGCCATAGAGAGTTCAGCACAGATGTGATCCAAAGCAACAGCAAAGAAACAACTTTTACCCTCAGTGTGCTCTTCATGGTTGGCTGTAAGCATTTTCTTCTGGCAATAGTCCATGTCACACACCCCAGCAGATGTCATGGGTATTAGCAAGGGTTCCCTCCTGGGTTGAACTCTGCCTGCCTTTCTCTGTCAGATCATTGAGAGCCCAAGAAGGACAAATTATAATAACAGCAATCAGGATTATAATAACAGCAAACAGGGACTTAACACCTACCGTATGTTGGGTGTTGGTCTAAACGCTTCACAAATATTAGCTCATCGACTCCTCTCTACAGCCCTTTGAGAGGCACAGCTATTATCCTCATTTTACTAATGAGGATTATGGAGAGCAGAGAGGTTAAGAAATTCACCCAAAGCCACACAGCCAGACAGGAGGTCAGGCTTAAAGTCAAACCAAGCACTCTGTCTCCAAGGAAAGACCATGGGCCAGGATAAAGCTGAAGGCCAGAGCTTGTGGCCAGGTCAAGGGGTTTGGCACCAAGAGACAACATGAAAGGGAGAGGTCAATGACAAAAGCGAGTAGTGAGGGAAGACTTGAGTGATCGCCTAGAACATTCTCTGGCATTCAGGACTGGTTGGGTATAAAGAAGTATGGGGCGTGGTGAATGAATGATTCCACCTGACTGGGTAGGCTGGGAGTAGTAGGGAGACCAAGCAAACAGCATCCATTACATCAGGGAGGGGGATCCTGTCCATCCACTGTACTTGCATACGCCATTTTCCCCTTCTCTGACACTTTCACTATACTGAACAGGAGGAGCCCTTCAGTTAGGCAACAAATATGAATTGAGAGCCTCTCATAAGCTAGACACTGTCCTAGGTGTTTTTACAGCCCTTCTATGC
Organism: Spilogale gracilis; assembly: GCA_004023965.1. NCBI lineage: Eukaryota > Metazoa > Chordata > Mammalia > Carnivora > Mephitidae > Spilogale > Spilogale gracilis. The sequence goes on along the minus strand of PITA01000065.1, from coordinate 362,862 downwards.
CAGTCTGTAGGGTGCTAAGGGAACCAATGCGATAAATTTTCATCAAAAATCAGGGAACTTTCTTGTATGTGATACCCTAAGTTTTATAAGGTTTAGTTAAACACCAAAAGGCTCTTCCAATAAACTCATCATAATGAGTCATTTCTATCACCTTTTATGAGTTCCATATGTATTTAAAATTTTTTAAGCAGGCTCCACGTCCAGTGTGAAGCCCTACATGGGACGTGAACTCACAACCCTGAGATCAAGACCTGAGCTGAGATCAAGAGGTGGATGCTTAACCAACTGAGCCACCCAGGCACCCCAAGTACCATACATTTTTTTTTTAAGATTTTATTTACGAGAGAGAGACAGACAGAGAGAGCAAGCACTTGAGCAGGGGGAGGGGCAGAGGGAGAGGGAGAAGCAGACTCCCCGCTGAGCAAGGAGCCCAATACAGAGCTCCATTCCCCCAGACCCTAGGATTATGACCTGAGCCAGCAGCAGATGCTTAACTGAACCACCCAGGCACCCAGTGTAATACATTTTTAAAGTGATAACATTTTAAAGCACTTTGCAAATTATGGTGTCTTCTCCAAATGATATCTAAAGTTCCCATGGCAGCATTTGTGTGTGTGTGTGTGTGTGTGTGTGTGTGTGATCTGTTCCTTTATATAGTCACCAAGCAATTGCTGAGTGCCTGCTCCATGCTGGGCATGACATGCAATGGTGAAAAAGACAATGGCTTTGCCCTCGAGAGTCTATGGTATAGTGGGGACCCAGATAACAAGAAGACAGTCACAATCCAGCATAAAATAGCACCAAGTGGATGAGCACCCAGAACCAAGTATGACCTGCACTCGAGGGCTCAGAGTGCAGGAAGGAGTGACATCTGGGACCTGCAGGATTGCAGAGGGGCATAAATTAAAATACCCAGATAAAAACCATGCTGTCCTTTCTGGAAAGAATATTCAAACCTATTTCAAAACCTAGTTTTGAATCCTAGCTGACCTGTTTGTTGGGCATTGTTGGGCAAATTCCTTCATTTGTCTGAGCCCTGGCTTCCCAGTTTATGAGATAAGCATAGCAGTATTTACTTTCCAGGCTCAGGTTAAGGATCACTTGTTAATTGCCTAGCACCGTGCCTGGCACATACTAAGTGCTTTATAAATGCAAACCATCATTCTTAGGTTAGTGAGAAGCCAGTAAACATTCATCCCTTTCAGTGGAGCAGAGATCACCCTGAGCGGAGAGGCATGGGGGTGACCAAGGAATATAAAGTAAAAACATTGCCATATTTCCTCATTAAAACCTGGTTTCTCTTTGGAAACGGGGAGTTTGTCCTTCCTCCTCTCCCAGATGTGGTGATTAACTAACCTACTCTGAAGTGAGAGAAATGCCACCTTCCCCTCCAATAGATAATAAGGTGAAATTTTCCTACATGCTCCAGGCCATTCGGGTTTCATCTTTGTGAGCCAGCGGGAAACCTCTCCTGAGCGCCGACGGTGACTATAATTGAATCAGTTGGCATGAAATTGCGAAAGGCACCATAATAAATCAGATCTACTCCTGCCACCTCAAAGAAGTAGGCACCTAAGAGACCCAGATGCCAGATCTGGCTGGGAGGGTCTGGCCACTGGGGTCCCCGGGAAGGTCACGTGCACTTCTGAACAAGGTATCAAATATCTACTTCCTGGCAATGTTGGAAGGAAGGATGCTGAGAGGTCATCCCACCCATTTTCTGGCTCCAGGTAGCCTGCGTTCATCTGTTGAACACAGATGGAGATTTTGATGTGCTCAACGATGTGCTTAGGAAAGAAGATTTCTCAGGTTAGTTAAGAAGAAGAAGAAGGGAGAGGAGGAGGAGGAGGAGAAGAAGATTATTCCTTGGGCAGCAAAATCAAATAGTGGGAAACTTCCAATAACAGTTCTGAGTCTGATAGGCTCGGAACCAAAGCTCTCTTCCATCTCTTACAAGCTGTGTGTCCTTGAGAAAGTTACTCAGCCACACAGAGCCACCTTGTGTGTAAAAATGGGAAATATAAGAATACGACCATATCAGTGTCTATTGTTGCTACAACAAAAGGCCACAAATTTAGTGGCTTCAAACAACATAGGTTTACTCCCTCAAAGTTCTGGACGTCAGAGATCTGAACTCTGATTTGCTAGTATAAAGTCAAGGGGGGCATCTAGGTAGATTAAATTCAAGGTGAATTAAAGCCCTAAATGTGAGACAAGAGACCATAAAAATTCTAGAAGGCGGCACAGGCAGTAACTTCTCTGACATCAGCTGTAGCAACATTTTTCTAGAGATGTCTTCCTAGGCAAAGGAAATAAAAACAGAAATAAACTATTGGGACTACATCAAAATAAAAAGCTTCTGCACAGCAAAGGAAACAACCAGTAAAACTAAAAGGCAACTCACTGAATGGGAAACAATATTTGCAAATAACATATCTAATAAAGGGTTAGTATCCAAAATATATAAAGAACCTATCAAACCAAACACCTAAAAAACAAATAATCCAATTTAAAAATGGGCAGAAGACACAAACAGATATTTCTCTAAAGAGGACATCCAGATGGCTCAGAGCCGCATGAAAAGATGCTCAATATCACTCATCATCAGGGAAACACAAATCAAAACTACAATGAGATACCACCTCACACCTGTCAAAATGCCTAAAATCAACAACATAAGAAAAAGGGGTGGCGAGGAAGTGGAGAAAAAGGAACCCTCGTGCACTGTTGGTGGGCGTGTGAGCTGGTGCAGCCACTGTAGAAAAGAGCATGGAGGTTCCTCAAAAAAAGTTAAAAATAACTCCTGGGTGGCTCAGTTGGTTAAGCGACTGCCTTCGGCTCAGGTCATGATCCCGGAGACCCAGGATTGAGTCCCACATCTGGCTCCCTGCTCAGCGGGAAGCCTGCTTCTCCCTCTCTCACTCCCTCTGTTTGTGTTCCCTCTCTGGCTGTGTTTTTCTCTGTCATATAAATAAAAAAACTTAAAAAAAATAAAATAAAAAATAAAAAAAGAACTACCCTACCATCCAGTAATTGCCATACTGGGTATTTACCCCCCAAATACAAAAACAGTAAGTCAAAGAGATATGTGCCCCCCTCTGTTTATTGCAGCATTACTTACAATAGTCAAATTGTGGAAGCAGCCCAAGTGTCCACCGATAGATGAATGAATAAAGATGTGGTGTGTATATATATATATATATATATATATATATATATATATATATATATATATGAATATTATGAATATTATGAAACCATAAAAGAAATAAAATTCTGCCATTTACAGCAACATGGCTAGAACTAGAGAGTATGATGCTAAGTGGAAAAAGTCAGCCAGAGAGAGACAAATACCATGATTTCATTCATATGTGAACTTTAAGAAACAAAACAAATGAGCAAAGTTAGAGAAAGAGAGAAGCCAGCTAATAGACTCTTAACTGCAGAGAACAAACTGATGCCACCAGAGGGCAGGTTGGTGGGGGGATGGGGAACTCAGGATGGGGATTAAAGACCACACGTACCCCGGTGAGTGCTGACTCATGTATGGAAGTGTTGAACCACTATACTGTACATGGGAAACTAATACAACACTATGTGTTAGCTCTACCAGAATTGAAATAAAAAAATAAAAGTCAAGGCAGTCAGCAGGACTGGTTCCTTCTGAAGGTTCTGAGGGGAGGACCCATTTCCTTGCTTTTTTCAGCTTTTTGTGGCTATCTGTATTTCTTGGCTCACAGCCCCTTCCTCCACGGTGAAAGCATATCACCCCAACCTCTGCTTCATCACACTGCCATCCCCTCTGCCTCTGACCTGCCTGCCTCCCTCTTATCAAGACCCTTGTGATTACACAGGGCACACCTGGACACTGTTGATCTCAAGACCTTCACTGAATCACATCAGCAAAGTCCCTTTTACTGTATAAAATCACACATTTTCTGGGGATTAGGATGTGGACATAGCTGGGGGACCATTATTCAACCTACCATAACCATAAAAGGACAAAAGAACTCATACATGCAAAGCACCTAACACAGTTCCTGGCACCCAAAAGGCCCATGGACACTTGCGGTCCTTCCCTCTTCCCCACTCCCCACAGGACACCGGTGCCCAGAGCGACAATCGTCTGGTATGTCCTGTCCTGATCGCGTGGCATAAATAGGGCACACCAGCACCAAGGTAGACATTTTTGTCCCATCTGGAAGCTGCATATCCTCTCCTGAGTTGGACTACCCCTGGCCCTGTGATGAATCCCCTCTGGCCAGCAGAGGCCATTCTTCTGGGGAGGGGCTGTCTGCTTGCAAGGAAGAGAAACCCACTCAAACTAGATGGAGTCATACATTGCATATGAGCAGCCAGGGACAGGAACCTGGGCCACAGGGGGCTGAGGGCAGTCCCCACAACTCTCCCTCTGGACCACGTGCTCTTGTGGCTCGGCTTCTCTTGGCCCACACACCTCCCCAAGACCTGCTCTGCGGTGTCTCTCCACACCTTCAGTTTGCCCATGGGTCTGTCTGGTCACGGCATCAGCTCTGGCCCCAACACTTTGTGACTCTTCTTTGCCCAGTACCGTCTCATCCAGCCAGTCTCCATAGCCTTTTGTTCAACTGACCAATGGAAATAATGGATTGACTCAGTGCATCCCAGATGCCTGTCTTAGTTGGGGCTACTATAGCAAAGCGCCATAGACTGGGTGGCTTAAAACAATCAAGATTTCCTTCTTACACTTTTGGAGGCTGGAAGTCTAAGACCATGTGAGTGTGGTCAGGCTGTGTTGAGAACCCTCTTCCAACTTGCAGACAGCTAACTACTCATAATATCTTCACATGTCGGAAAGAAAGGAAACAAACTCTCTCATAACCCTTATATGGGCATGGATCCCCTCCATGAGGGCTTAACCCTCAGGGCTTCATCCAACCCTAAATACCTCCCAAAGGATCTACCTCCTAGTACCATCACATTGGGGGGTAGGCCTTCCACATATGAATTTGGGTAGGGATGCAAACACTTGGTCCTAATAATCTCCCTGAGTTACAAGTCCACCCATGAGTCCATCAGCCATATGTAGTTAAGGGCTCAAGATCAAGGGCACAAATCTAGGCTCTTAGAAGGAGAGAAAGAGCAGTTTCCAAAAAGGAAGTCTGAGCTAGACACATGCTCCAAATCATCCGTCCTATCCCTCTCTAAAAGGGACACACAACTCTGCTCATATTCAAAAGTAATCATTAGTTTTATTAGTGCTCAGAATAGCTGGAAATCATTAATAATAAACTGCCTAATCATTAAGAATGAGAACTCCATGAATTGTTAATCACAAATCCCCACTTCCTTGCCCTACAGCTAAGAGCCCCGTATAGTAAAAGACACTAACAGGGCCCAGAGTCTAATGCTGCTGGCTGCTCTGTTCCTAAAAGCAAAGCTGTCCATTTCCTCCAAGGATCCATGCAGCTCAAAACATGGATGGGAGTGCCTGACCTCAGGACTCTAGGAATGTCCTTCTAACATCTTAGACCTAAGACCGTCATTGGCCAACAGGACAACTGACCTAAACCTTGATGCCTGAACTTTCAATGATCAATGCAAAATCTGCCCGTTTAGGGACGTATGGAGTTGAGTCTCAACCTCAAAAAGCCAACAATTAAATGGCAGGTGAGGAAAGAGAAAGAATCTGGTCAATGAAAGCCTTCAGCCACACCCCCAAAATCATGACAGATGGAGTCACTGGGCCAATGGTGTCAATTATCACTAAGATCTTAGAGTCTCAGGACCCCATGGTTATTCTTCCAAAAGGTAGGTAGGGTATCCTCATGTGAGTAAGCTTCTGCTGCTTCCCCCAGCCCACAGAAACCTAGTAGAATATATGTGAGATTGCCCCCCGCCGGGACCCTCCAGACCTCATCTATTTCAAACACACTGGAGACACGGAAGTAGTCTAGGAGACTCGGCTGGAACAACCAGGCTCTTGCCATCAGAAGTGGGGACCCTTCTCAGCCTGAGTTGACAGGGTTCTGCCACTGCTGAGCCCAGTGTATTGGAACATAGAGGGAAGGAGAGTGGGATGTGTGCTGTGTATGTTTATCAGCCCGTTTCCAATTTTGTGTCTGAAATCAAACAGCCAAGGATCTGTATGCTTTGAATTTTAATCTGTCCCTTTAGGGCAGTCACAGGTTATGAATACAGAGAACAAGTTCTGGGTACAGTGAACCAGTTACGTACATACATTTATCCCTTAAGTGTCCCTTTACCAAGTCCTCAGCATAGATGTCTTCCTGACCTTCTTTTAGCCAAAATTCTTGTTCCAAAGAAAAAGAAAAAAAAAGAGACATTTTTTATTTCCATTCAATAAAGACCATCTGACCATGTCTGAAGGCACACGGAGGGCTGATGAAATCTCATTTCCTCTCTCAAACAGTTATCTGCTCTGACATTTCAGTCCCCAGGTGACCATGTTAGGAAAGGACTTTGCTTATCACTGGAGGTTGGCCACCACAGAAGCCAGTTCTTCATTTCCAAAACATCTTATCTACAATGGCAAAGGAAAAAAAAAGAAAAACCTTAAGTACTCATTCTGTGGGGTCTCAAAACTGAAATAGAAGTGAAATTAATTATCCAAATATAGAATATTAAACATTGGTGAGTACCATTGATTTTAGATATCTTGAATTTATGTATTCCTTTTAGGTTGCCTCACGGTATGCATTCCAATATCTTTGGTCATGTTCTGAATTCTCAAAAGTTATATGCTGTCTATAGATATAAGATGTGGAGTTGTAAATTAGGAAGGGTTGGGGTGGAGGAACACATTTTCTGAGTAGGAAAAGAGGATGCCACAAGCGGCTCCTGAAGTCCCCTGTAAAGTCAAAGCACCTGACACTCACCTTGGCCATGAAGAGACCTGACATTCAGCCAGGTCGAAGTCCACATATTTGGCAAGTACATAATGAATGGCTGATTGGGATTTAATCCTATTTAACTTGCAAATATGAAAAGAGAAAGAAAATGAGATAAGTTTTTTCAAGGCAAATTGGTTTTATTTTTGCAGAATCAAAGGGCAGTTCTGCTTTCTTTTCCCATTTTAGACTCTATTCAAGATGTCCATTTAAATCTAATCAAAGTCTTCTTCTCTTGCATACTGCATCAGTGTTCCTGAAATTATGGGTGATCAACCACTATACAACTCGGAAAATATCAAGCCAGTGTTGTTATTTTTTTTTAACTTTAAAACCTGCTTTTATAAATGGGTTAAACTACTGAGTGAGCCTACAAACTTCACATCAATTACATTTCTTCTGGGATTGATTAAAAAATGAAAAAAAAAAAGACTTGACCTTTTCTAGAGGGAAATCTTCATCCATGATCCATCTATGCAAACACAATTGCAAAAAAGAACCCCACTTTGCAAAAACCGTGTATCCTTGTACCTTTCCCACTTTAAATTGGTCTCAATGCTAAATGGATCCCTGCAGTTCATTGATTTCTTTCTCTGCTGCCTTCAAGGACAATATTTCCTAGAAGAGGGTTAGTAGGAGACTCAACTCTGCAAAGTAGATTGAGAAAGCTTCAAGGGGAAGATAGTCCCCCCAAAGGATGGGCAATAGGGCATTTTTTCTAGTGCCAGGAGTATAATCTAATTGGAAATTAAGGGAAACAGAGCTGTTCCCAGCAGCCTAAAGTGTGAATGCTCTGTCTCTATGGCCCCTTTTTAGCCACTCCCCCATCTTCTTCAGTTGGAAGAACTGCCCAACCTTTGAGGCCCAGCCCCCTGATAATTCCTTTCTCAAGATTTTTTGGCCTTTTGACCAGATGAAAATAACCCTGAAGGAGAAAGATGTTTTTCTTTCTCGTTGGGGTTGAATGAGAAATGGTCTGAAAATGGCAATGGGGACCCAGATAAAGACCAACAATCATTCCACACCCCACTGAACAGGATCACTAGACTTCATGATTTGACCACATGTTCCCAAGGTCAGAACCATATTCCCAGAACATCCCACAGAGCCAAAGATACACTCTGCTCTCAGAAAATTGTTGAATGGAGAGGTGCCTGGGTGGCTCAGTCAGTTGAGCATCCAACTCTTGATTTTGGCTCAAGTCATAATCTTAAGGTCATGATCTCAGGGTCATGAGATCAAGGCCCACATCAGGCTCCACCCTCAGTGGGGAGTCTGCTCAAGATCTTTCTCTCTCCCCCTCTGCCTCTCTTCTCTCTCTCTCTTAAATAAATTAATCTTTTAAAAAAAGAGATCACGGGGTGCCTGGGTGGCTCAGTTGGTTAAGCAACTGCCTTCAGCTCAGGTCATGATCCCGGAGACCCGTGATCGAGTCCCACATTGGGTTCCCTGCTCAGCGGGAAGCCTGCTTCTTCCTCTCTCACTCCCCCTGCTTGTGTTCCCTCTCTGGCTGTGTTTCTCTCTGTCAAATAAATAAAATCTTAAAAAAAAGAGAGAGAGATCACTATTGAATGGATGAATGATGGAGGCCATCTACCCTTGGACACAAAGAAAGATGTGCATTGCTATTCTCTAATTAGGAGCCACTGAGCATGACAGGATCCAGGGAGGTTCTGATGGGAGGAACAGCAAAAATAGTAGGAAAGAAGAAGGAAAAAAGAAGGAAGGACGGAAGCGCTGATTGACTCCACCACTCAGCCACAAATCCTTTCTCAAGAGCCACTCTTTGGCACCTAAGGTGTTTTCTGCCTGCTACCCAGAAATGTGTTGCCTTTATGTTCTCTCTTATTGGGGCTAACCCTTGGGCCTAACCCAGCCAAATCTTAGCAATAGCAAAAGACTCAGCTAAGAACATGCTTCTGATGTGCAAACTAACTTATCCAAAGCCATAGCCCCTCTCTCTGACCCATACATCCCAAGAGGCAATATTCAGCTTTAATCATCCCCAGGGCCAGGTACCAGGCAACTAGGGACGAGCTCTATAGCCTGGAGCCCATCAAAGTTAGAAAGATCCTCCACTGCTTACCTTGCCCTGCCTTGCCTTTTCCATGGAAACTCCAATAAGGCCATGGTCTTGGCTTTCTCCTTGCTCCTGCCCTTCTACCTCTTCACAAACACTAGTACTTTCCCCATTCGGCCCTGCATGGTGTGTCTGCTACTTCTGTGACCGTGGAGGATAATAAACTTAGTTTTCCTGAGCATCTCCCATGTCTCTTCTATGGGCTACTCCTGATTGTTCATCACCTAAACAAACACACAGAAAAAGGCCTGGCCCACATGACATCCATGCTAGAAGAGACATCTTTCCCTGACAGTTCTGCACGCCCTGGGGCTGGATCGCTGTGTCCTTCCTCCAATGTCATTATAACATGATATGGCCCTTTCTACCTTTATTTGCCCCAAACTCTTTCATTCCCCCATTTCCGGATGGTATCCAGCCTACAGCCAATAAAAGAATCAAATATCCCTCCACAGTGTAACCCAAGCTGGATCCATGAGAATCTTCTTATGTTGGATCTGACAAGGAATACTCTCGTGTTTGGGAGTCATGGAGAAAGCCACCCACAGGAAAAAGGAGTGAAACTGAAGGAAGCCAAGCAGAGAGAGACAGAGATCAGAGAGATACCAAGAGGCCTGGAGAGAAAGAGAAATGGGGCCTCTCTTCCCAGAGTCCCGCCTTCCACTTTATGTGCCACCCCATATTCTTAAAAAACAAATAAATAAAATTTTTAAATGTTAAAAAGCTGTTTCTAGCCAGTTCTGTTCCTTCCCCTAGACACCCACCATCATATGCTCCCAAGTTTTATCAGAAGACCAGTCATGGCAAACCTTGGACACTGGTACAGGATCCTGAATCTTCTCAGCTGTGGCCTGCTTGTTGTATTTCCCAAGAGCACCATTTCCTGAAGAATGTTCTCTCAATCACAAATTCCTCAATACTGTGAAGGATTCCACCACCCACTAAGACGGGAAACCCTGATAGTTGGGGGCTGAGCTGTATCTCCTCCAAATTTTTATTTTGCAGCCCAAAACTTAAGGATCTCAGAATGTGCCTGCCTTTGGTGACAGGGGCTCTTAAGAGGTGATGAGGTTAAAATGAGGTGTTTAGAATGGGCCTTAGTCCAATCTGTCTGGTGTCCTTATAAGAAGAGGAAATTTGGAGACACAGACACCACCGAGGCACGCACACAAGGAAAGACAGCAAGAAAGAAGCCATCTCAACACCAAGGAGAAAGACCTTGGAAGAAACCAACACTGATGGAAACTTGATCTTGAACTTCTAGACTACACACTGTGAGAAAATAAATCTCTGTTGGTATAGCTGCCCAGTTGTGGTATTTCACAATGGTAGCCCAAGCAGACCAATCTATTGACCAGGCATCTCTTGTACATTGTCAAGGTAGAGGCTCCATGAAGTCCTACCATAAAGACTGTTTACCTTCAAACTGCACTTCCCAAACTTCTGTATTTATTCCCTGCACAGAACTACCATTATCAAGACTGATGGCAGAGAAAAGGTCATCTGGCTGTTGGTAAAAATTATGTTCTTACTCTTCAGAAATAAAGAGGTGGGTAGAGAATTGTCAAAACCATTCCCAAATGATAAAGAAAGGAGGGATGTTAAAAAAAAATGGCAAAGTCTTCTTGGTACAATGATAAAAGCACCAGAGTGAAAGCCAAAGTTCAGATCCCATCTCCACTCTTAAATGATTCTCAACCTTGGTCCAGTCTCTTCCCTGACCTCAGTTTCCCCATTTGAAAAATGGGTGGACTGATGAGGTGATTGCATTCGCTAGATATTGCCTGAGTCTTCAAATTCTAGTTTGTTAACTTGCTAGGCTCTCCTTCTCTTCATTTCTAATATTCAAATTGGAGTTCTCCTTTGGATTCCATTTTAAATTTGAAAGCATATCTCATGACTAAGTGCCCAGCTTCTCTCTGGAGTTTCCAGAGTTCCTGATCTTTAATTTTTCTCGTCTTTAACTGTTATAACAGAATAACACATTTTGATGGATAGTCAGGATGCCTCAGCTTTATACGTCTCTTTTACCCTTTGTCCTTCTCTCTTCACAAATCTAAGCATTCATTTTATGCTAACCAACTCCAAGAAGGGATCACATAGCCAAATACAGAGAACAAATGAGTTCATTCTTGACTTTTAAACTGAAAAATCCATAAATCCTAGGTAGATCTGAGGCAGAGAAGATACATGAAGCAGAGCAAAACTGGACTGACTAGCTAGGAGTTTCCTGGAAAGACTTATGATTCCAAAATTGTAGAGCAAAAATCTTTCTATCCCCTGCCTTCTCTTCTCAAAGCTCATCCCAAGATAGTAAGGAGAGCAAGATACAGAAACAAACTCCATATTAATGAGGCTACAAGTTATCTGTAAAGTCAGACCATGACATACAGAAATAGAGAAGAATAAAGGAATGAAAAATGACACAGCAGAGAAAGGTCATAGCTGAGAGCCAGAGAAAGACATCATGAGAAGCAAACCAGTTCATCACCTCAGAGACATAGAAAGGCAAAAAGTATTGGAGGCAAAAGATAGCCTGAAATGTGGGGCACAGTAAATGGTAGATTTCTTGAAAATCCATGTAAAGAGCACACAGACCAAGATACCATGACAGCCAAGATCCAAGATGGCCCCCAACATTTCCCATTTCCCGCTATTTGTGTTGTGTAATCCCATGCTGGACCAAGTCAGTCTGTGTGGCCCAACAGAACATGGCAGAAGCAACAGTAAGTAACTTCTAGAATTAGGTTCTAAAACACACATTGTGGCTTCCATGTGGGCCTCTCTCTTTCTCTCTCTGTCTCCACGGGCTGGTTTGGGAGTTCTTACCGGCAATGCCAGAAGCCAGAAAATAATGAGGCAGCACCCTAACACTCTGACTCAAAATTATTTTCAACCTAAAATTCTTGCCCTGGTGAAACTATCCACCAAGGGTGAAGCTAGGATAAAGATATTTCAGACATTCGTAGACCCAAAATTTTTATCTCCGATGAACCCCTGTCTGAAGAGCTGCTGGAAATTGTGCTTGGCCAACATCAAGGACTAAATCATGATGAACAGAGCCACGGGGTTGAGGAAAAAGAGTTCTCAGCACAGGCAAGGAATAAGGGGAACCCCAGGAGGATGGCCATTCAGTGGGCCGGGATGGGGTCGTCCGGGAGCAAAAAGGACACCAAGAGTCCTTTTATTCTGGATAGGGGAGAGGGTGGATAAAAGGCTTCTAAGCAAATTTGCACTAAAAACTGTCCAAGCAAATTATTACAGGATGTGAGGAGGTTTTGCCAGAAATCAAAGAAAACAAGAAAAAAATAAAATGTCACAGTTATTAATTTTTTTTAAAGATTTATTCCTTTATTTCAGGGAGAAAGAGTGGGGCCTGGGGGGAAAGGGGCAGAGGAAGAGACAGAATCTCTAGCAGCCACCCCACAGACTCCCCACTGAGCATAGAGCCTGATGCGGGGCTCAATCTTACAACCTTGAGATCATGACCTGAGCTGAAATCAAGAGTCAGATGCTTAAAGGTCTGAGCCATCCAGGCACCCCACAATTATTTTTTTAAAAGAGCTGTTCGAAAAACAACGCAGGATGGTAGTGCATTCAAGAGTGAACAGTCACAGTATCATTATCAACCCCTGTGCTGTCAAAAAATTCTAAGAGGAGAAAACTGAAAGGATGAGAGAATTGAAAAGGATGAATAAAAGCAAAAAATTCTCATCTACCATAATAGAAATTAAGCAGAAAATGTCTAAAGCAGACAAAGCAAGAGAGAGCCATAAACACAGATTATTTATGATGCTGGAGAAATCGTTTCCTTTTGTTTTGTTTTGTTTAATGGAAAAGGGTGCCCGTGGGGAGAGAGAAGAAGCCGAGGAGGGAGAGAGGGAGGCATTGCTCTTTTTCATTACAAGACTTTCAGCATTATTTGCTCTTCATGGGCCGGTGTCTAGAGAAGGAGGCCTCCTCCAGAGTGACCGTGTGGACGGCACCAAAGGCCCACCTGAAACTCGCATTACGTGAGATTCCTAGCATTTGTCCCACCATAGGAAGAGGGGAGAGGGACCCCAGACAGAAGAGAAAGCGCCCCACACTCAGCAGAAGAGGGGCTTGAGCTAGAAATTAAATTTTTAGCCAGCTGCATGAGTAGACCAAGAGGCAAACACGCTCACTGCATGGCCCAGTGGAACTTTCTACAGTGGTGGGAAGTTTTCAGCTGCCCAGCACTGTGGCCATGAGCCACAAACCACTGGTGAGCACTGGAAATGTGGTCAGTGCGGCTGAGCAACTGAATCTTTCTCGTTTATTCAACTTTCATCATTTAAATGCAAAAATCTACACGTGGCTAGTGGCTTCCCTCAGAGATGGCAGAGTCGAGTGCCATTCCTGTCATCAGTCCGGCATTCAGTAAATATCGGAGTCTCCTGGGTGCCTGGCTCTGCTCGCGGATATTGAACAAAACCGTTCCTCATCTGTTTAGTCACAAGTATACTGAGGTAGGAGAGATGCAATCTTCACTCTGCTGAGTATGTTATTGTAAATTATGGTAAGTGTAATTAAGGAAAGAGACGGGGTGGCTCAAGAAAGTATAAGCGAGACTTCTCATTTAGACTGAGGAGGCTCTCAGGAAAGAAAAAAAAGAGAAGCCAGGAATGGCAATGTGTCTGAAGGTCTGGGGAGAGGTGACAGTGACAGGGATACCGGCTAAGCCAGAGACGGCTAGATAGAGAGAATTGACCCAGCTTCCAGAAGTTTCAGGGCAAGAGTCCAGGGATGGATTGGATGAGGGGGGCAAGGAGGCTCCCTACTTCCAGTATAATAAGCAAATGGGGGAGTGCCAGAGCTGAGAGGGGACCAGGGAAGGAAGGAGGAGCCAAATCTTATAGGGTCAAAGGTCATTCCCCTGGTTCCCCACCCTTCATGTCTCTTCCCTTCCGAGGCCAAGCTCAGAGCCCATTCCTCAGCACCTTTGGCCTCTGGTGGCCAAGCTCCCATTCCCACTCCCCACATGCAGATCTGCCGGCAATCCGGGTCCCCAGGGCGGGCGCTCACTCTCACCTGGAGTTCTTTCACTACCTGATACCTTCCAGCGCCCTGTGCCTTTGCTGAAAGGGGCAGGACCGGCCACCAAGAGCCTTTCCAGAGCAAAGCCCCCACGCTCGGGACAGGGTTGGGAGTCAGCATGAAAGGCTGGGCATGGGAAGGACCTAGTCTTAGGTTCAAGGACCTGAGTATGACTGCAAATTCAGGGGAAAGCCAGACCAACGGGGGTAGGGAGCAGGGACAGAGCCCAGGCAGGAAGGAAGACAAAGGGAGGCAACAAAGCAGACAGCCCCTCTAGGAAAGGTCCTGGAGAAGACGGCCCCTATCCCTCTACTGCCCACCCCAGGCAGTGGGATGCTAAAGGCAAGGGGGTCTTCTCAGCCTGCCTGCAAAGGAGGTCTTGGACGAACTCAGGAAGAACATTTCTGATTAATTCTGAAAAGCAGTGCCCGTTTGTTCTCCTTCCCACTGAAGAAGGACTGCACCCAAACTCAGCAAAAGCCTCCCAACCAAGGACTGCCTGGTCCAAGCACCTGTGCCCCGAAAGTGCTCAGCCTGCTGGCTGGTCTAGGGCCATAGAACCCTGACCATAGCTCTCAAGTCAAGCCAGTCCCAAAGCCTCCTGTAAGGCCACAGATGAGCTTGCATTGGTCTTCTGGACCCATAATCTGACTGCTGAGCCAGTCCAAGCCCTCAGATTTGTATCTTTTCTGGGACAGACATCTTAATCAGAACGGTTAATCAGAGAATTTAAGTTTATCTGGGAAATCTGAAGACTCACTGACACCACCCCACCAGTGATCTATACGCAGAGAAAAAAATGGAGGCCTCCTGGGAAGGGAGAGATCTCCACCTAAGAGAAGGAGAAGTATGCTCTATGAACATTTGGAAAAGGTTGGTGGGGGTGGGGGCAATTATAGCCACAGTCCTGGCAAAAAGGGGTTGACTGGAACAAGAGCCATGTGACATTCTCTACAAGGTGATGTGAGAAGCAACCAGCTCTGCTTCCTAGCCTGTGTTCCGTGCTTCCATACCACAGGCCTCAGCATAAACGTCACCTCCTCCAAGAGGGCCTCCAGGAACCCCAGACCTGGTAAGTTCCCCTGCCATATATTCCCACAGATCCCTATACTTCCTTCTCCAAGTTCATCAACTTTCTAGCAATTGCCTGTTGACTTATCTGCCCTCCCCAATCCCCCCATGGACGTTGAGCTCACAACCATGAGCTCAGGGACCACATCGGCCTTGTTCACTGTCGTGGGCACAGTACCAGCCAGAGTGCCTGGGACAGAAGGAGAACATTGTGGTCCCCGTATAGGTAGGTTTCCCATTGTGACAGGCACAATCCCCCATCAATAAGGGAGTACCCCACCATCACTGCCCTCCTGTGCCAGAGACCACCCCAAGGAGCTGGCAAGAAGCCAGAAGAGTCCACAATTTTCCCCAAAGCAGAGCAACGCCTCACTCACATACCTACCACCCACAAACAGGCTGAACTAGGAAACACCTAGTGCACACTCTTGCACATCTGAAGCAAAGAAGACCAAGGTCAGGACCATGTCTCTACCGTCAGAGATTTAAAACGTTTGCACGAAGGTGTCACAGGTGGGGATATATTAATTAAAAGTAAAAGCTGTACCGGAAGCAAAGCCTCTTCAGCTTTGCAGAAGCTATCAGACTCCACTACAATAGTCAGTGTCTTTTCTCCAGACTTAAATCATTTCCTCGGCCACAGAGACCATCACTTTACCAGAGAGAATAACAGACACATGCTGCTCCAACCTTAACTCCTAAAATAAGATAATAAGTCTTTTGACACCTTGGAGAATATACCCTCAGTTGGTCAAAAATGGATGAAGTCATCTGACCATATTTCCAGGACCCAGCGGGGGTTGATTTAAGCACATCGGTGTTAAAGAATTGAAGGGGGGGGGGGGAGGAGATTGCTGATTCTTTTCTGGAAAAGTCATGGATTTATTACTTGACCGCAGGCTAAAACCATATTAATTTTATTTCAAATGTATGTACCCAAGCTAAGAGAGGTTGTCGTGAAAGGTTTAAATCTTAAATCAAATGTTCTTTCCAATAAGGTCATTAGTGACAGGCTGAAATGTTGCAAGGGATGTATTATATGATGGATGTTTGTCATTTATTCAAAGAAAAATGCTACAGCCTGCCTAAAGGGTCATTTCCCAAACCACAAGGTATTCTCAGGAGGCAAAACTGCCAAATGATGAAGCCCAAATTACTCCGCTTCCTCCTCTTGCCATGTTCATGACTCCTGCACTTTGCAAGGACGAGAATCCTGCTAGCACTAGACCGTCTCCCCACGTTGCCCACCTAAGAAAACTTAGAGTTGCACCATTGCTGTGTGTCCTCTTCGGGAGATTACCAGAGCCCAGGAAGGGGAGAAGGAGAGGAGCTCTCTGCAGTCAGAGAGGTCTGGAGGCTTTTCCTGAGCATGATGTTCACGGACCCTTCAGGATGTTCATATTTGGGGATCACTGAGGATGCAGAGATGCACGTGAATTCAAATTCCACCAGTTGGGACAAGAACTGTCACTGGGACGTTAAGTAATACCACCACCACTCTATCCCCAGCTCCTACAACAGTGATGTTTGGATATTTGCAGAATCCCTGAGGCCTCTCCAGCAATCTGAGGTTCCACAAAGCAAACATCAAAATCCACTGGGGAATTTGAGTTGGCGTGGGTGTAGGCAAGTTCGCCATCACTTTCTCATTAGGTGACTATGTATCGATGATGCAACAAAGTAACAACCTGCCCCCCCCCCGCCCCCAAGTCTTCCCAGAATCCCATCTTACGTTCCAAAGACTGATGGTATCCTCACTGACAAGTAACTGTAATAATCAACTAGCAACAGTGATTGCAAAAAACAGACTACCTCTTAGCATAGCATTTTCAACATATGTTATCTCCTGCCCCGCTCGTGACTCCCTTCCATGGGAGGGAGGGAGCACAAGGCTATCTCCCGTGTTACAGACCAAGAAGCTGAAGCTCAGAGAGATAAAACAACTAGCCCAAAGCCACACAGTGAAGATGTGCCAGAATTAAGAGAGAAAGCTTTGTCTCCAGCTCCACTGCTCCCTGGAGGCCTCAGCCAGCGCTGGGAAGTTCTGCTCAGACAGCAGACCCCTGGGTACCTGTCATGCACCGTCTACTCCACAAGGCCGAGGTCAGTCTGGGGTCCCAGGAGAAATGATTGGCCACATCACATGACCACCATGAACTGAGTTTCGTGATGGATGGAGCAAATAAATTGGCTCTTGCATAACACCCAAACCCATTTCTTGAGAATTGCAAACAAAGTTCCATAGATGTCCAAGGAAAAGATTATATTAAGGTGACACTGCTCTGCTGTTCTGGGCTCCCTGATCAGCAATCTGCCACAATATTGCATTTGCCATTCTGAAACTGCATAGAAAAGTCATTTTCAAAGGATAATGCCATATACTCCTTATAACTGCTAGTGTGAACAAGTCATCGTTGACAGCATATTCAAGTGGCCTTTGGTTCCGGAAAGCTCTTGGTAATTCACAAAACTTCTGGGCTGGCAACTTCAAGCTCTATAAGCAAAGCACCGATTCTGGGAAGTCACACAGCAGATCAGCCCTTTCCCTTCACATACACAGAAAACATCCACTCTGTGCTCAGGTCTTTCCAGACTGTGGGGCTCAGAGGGAAGCATGCTCGGTCTCTAGATGGCTTGTAAGTGGCCAACCTTTGAGGCTTGGGCTCTGGGGAACTCGTGCTCTTTCCCAGAGGACCCCCAGGGACCTGGGCTTCCCTGCCAGGAGGGACCTAGAAGATAATCTTTTCCCACAACCTCATTTTACAGATGAGAAAATTGAGGCCAAAAGCGTGGAAGTCCGCTGCCCAGGGACAACCAGCAACTTCAGCTGTGAGCTCGGACCCAGCAGAGCAGCACTGAAGAAGTGAGAGCAGAGGGTTTGGTTCCTACCGCACTATAGTGACTCGCTCAACACTCCGGGTTTCTTGGGGAAACTGAGCTCTGTGCCTCACCTGATCCTTATGGCAAGACAACAAAAGACGGACAAAAGACAGGCTCCTCTTACAGATGCGGAAGCTGAGGCCAAGTTGTTCCTGTCCCATGACAAGTAAGCAGCAGGACCCAAGTCCACAGCTCTGCCCGGCTCCAAAGGGCACGCTCATTCTCCCTCCTAGACAGGCACCCAGCTGGGCTGGTGTGGGGGCCGAGGGTCATCTGGATTTTGGAAGGACATGTCTAGGTAGGCTGCTGAGCACCTGGTCCTTGCGCTTAGAGCAAGGAGCTCTTTCCACTTAAGCTGCTGGTGGAGCCAACAATGGCCACGGAAGATCCCGAGGCTCTTCTCCTAACCACTGCGCCAAAGGTGACTTTGGTGAGCACTGTAGCTGGGAGTCCCCACCTTGAACCTGTCCCCACCACACCAGAGCTTCGAGTGCACCCCTTTCCTCCTCTAGCACTAAGAAGCCAGACAACTTTCAAGACTTCTGTCAAGAGGCGTAGAAAACCACCTAGACCTAGCAATAGGGCAAGGGTGGACGAGGGGCACGCACTCAGACCCATGTGACTCTGACCGCCCCCTGAAACCTGTCTCGTCCTGGCACAGACCCCTTCCAGACCAAGGCAGCCTGCCTCCCCTGGGCCTTGGGCTCCATGCTTCAGGAGGCTGCTCATTCAGAGGGAGGGCAGACTGCCTCTGACTGCTGGGGGCGAGAAGAGAGCAATTGATTTTGTTCGGGAGAATTTCATGTTAGTCCTTTTTATTATCTCAAGAAGGGTCAGGAAATCCTCTGAAGCGAAATCAATTACAGCCATGCTCAGAGAGGCCAGAGCAGCCCTTGGGCTTATGAGCAACAGGCAGGCCTCCTGATGGGAAGCCCTGGGGTTTGGGTATCTGCTGGTCCTCTCCCCACTGACGTGGGCTCATGTCACCCTCTGCCCTCCATAGAGCAATCTCGTCCACCTATAGGATGACCCTGAGACCCTTGGTAGGTTAAGGGGCTGGGAGCAGGAGGGGCTGAGCCCTCTGGTCCAGGTAGACCACTTCATTCCCTCTCCCAGAAATTAAGACGTGGATACAGAGCCTCTGAATGTGGTGAGAACAGAAGGGATATTAACCTGACATTTGGGGAGAGGGTATCTTCTGCCATATACTCTAAAAAGCAAAGGAAACCCACCTGAGCAGAAACAAAAGAGAGTTCTGGCAAGTCTTCAGACCCTGGCAACCAGACCCTTGGACCAGGTTTGACTTCTGATGGGTTGGTAATCTCCTCCTTTCTCAGTTAAGCTGGCTCGAACCCATCTGTGCTGCAACCGTATATTAGAAATAATGTTAAGCGTCGGGCTTTTGATTTTGGCTTAGGTCATGATCTCAAGGTCGTGAGATAGAGCCCCATGTTGGGCTCTGCACTCAGCATGGAGTCTGCTTGAAGATTTTTCTCTCTCTCCTTCTGCTCACGCTCTCTGTCTCTCTCTCTCTCTCCTTCTCTAAAAGAAATAAATACATTAAAAAAAATAGAAGAAAGAATGTTTAGGGTGCCTAGGTGACTCAGTCAGTTAAGTATCTGCCTTCGGCTCAGGTAATGATCCCAGGGTCCTAGATTGAGTCCCCTACTGGGCTCCCTGCTCAGCCAGGAGCCTCAGCCATCTCCCTCTACCTTTCCCACTTGCCTTTCTTGTGCTCTCTCTCCCTCACCGTCTCTCTCTCTCTGTGAAACAAATAAAATCTTTTTTTAAAAAAAAAGATTTTTTTCCTCCAGTTTGTTTGGTAACTATAAGAAAAATACCCCATAAATGGCATCTCGGGAATGACTGCTTTAATAAGTAGGGAGTTTTCTTTTGAGATGATGAAAATGTTTTCAAACTCAATCTGGGTGCTGATTTCACAACATTTTTAATGTACCAGATCCACTGAACTGTGTATCTTTAGATGGTTAACTTTTATGTTATATAAATTTCACCTCAATTAAAAAAAGGAAACAGCGTGCTATACCTTTGAATAACAGGAAGTCCCTTTCGAGATGGAGAATTTACCATCTAACTGGCTGAAGTAGCTCATTCACTTGCTCATTTATTCATTAATTCAACAGATAGAGATGAAGCATTGGGGTGCTATGGTGAGGGCTTGGAGTGGACAAGAAACATGAAATTATGTAAGATGACCCTGTGCTTTGTCCTCTGGCATCCTTTCCTCCCTTTCTTCTAGCAAGAGAACTCCCCTTTCCAACAGGGAATGTGTTTTCTGTGACACAGTAAGGAGGCTGATTCTGCCCACTCGCTCCAAGAGGTCCATGAGGGGACTGCCATCCTCCTGACCATATCATTGGTTCCGGGATGGACACGTGATCAAAGATGAGCCAATCAAGATCCCCCTGGAATTCTTCCATCATTGCTCTCCTGAAAGACCCTGTCTTTGCACTGGCGTTGCTAAGCTGAAGGATGCAAGCATTGAAAGTTGGTGATCTGCCCATCCTTGGAGAGAACTGGTCCAAGAATTGAGAGAGAACCAGAACCCTGAAATGAGCTGCCCCACTGGTATTTCCAGTTATTGAGTCAAGAAATTCTTCTTTTTAGCTTAAGCTAGTTTGAGTTGTGTTCCATCACTTTTCTTGAAGATTCTTTTCCTCCAAGGAGGACAAGCCCTGCAGCAAGGCGAGTAGGGAGTGTGACGGAGAAACTCCCAGAAGCATCTCTTGGAAAATCACAGGCTGCTCGAGGTACCTCGTCCTATAATTTACATGCATATTTGAGATTTCAGTATTGACTGTTGATAATCTTTGTTCAAACTATTATTGCTGTAAATCACTACATGCTGATTTCCAAAATGTTTATGGTCAATGCTGCTTGAGAAACACGACACCACAGCATATCCTAAGCCACTGGAGAAGAGTCTACAAGGTTTCTGTGTTTCCAGAAACCTGAAAGACTAGGGGGCTGGAGCCACACCATGGGTCCTGGCCATGCAGGGGAACCCTCAGTCAAAGCTGGCAGCTCAGAAGGGACTGGAATGATCATGAACATTTGGTGCCCAGTATCACATCCTTCATCCCAGCAGGGCTGAGGCTCGTTCCCTAGCAACTCTGCTCCCTTCCTGTCCACACACCATTGCCATTGCAGTGCATTCTTCCTCCCTGATGGTCTGATTCTCCAAGCCTCACAGAAACTACCTGTTCCTTCTCTTTGCTCCTCTGCAGGGATGGAACTCTCACTGTTCATAGGACATGACATTTACCTAGAGCTTTCACAGTTTATAGCATGCTTCCATTTACCTTTCTTCATAAGATGTTCACTGCCACTCTGTGAGGTAGAAATTACTCTCTCCATTTTACAAAGGAGAAAATGCTCAGAGGGGCTGAGTAACTGGCCTCAGGCCACACAGCTTCCAAATGAAGGAGCTATGGTAGGACAGTTAAAGAAGAAACCACCCATCCCAACAGACTTGCTTTCCACATAAATACTCATAGACCAAACTCTCTCCTACCCAGGTTTCTGGACTTTTCCAGATGATTCTATCATCAGCCTCATTGAAACTCTGTGCCTCCTGTGTTTTAACTGGCAAGGGCCCTTAGTCTGTTTTACCAGCCTGGGTGGGCTTGCCCCATCCTGTCCACATTATCAGGGATGTCTAGGCTCTTACTGTTTTCTTTCTCACATGGGGACACCTCAGGAGGTCATGGCTTTGCAGCACAAGAGAGCTTGACCCCGGGGGTTTCTCCAGAAGGCGGCACTGAGTAAACAGAGGAGATTGTACAAACTTGTTCGAGTCAATTTACAATTCTGAGAATAACGCCAGGAGATGCCTGTCACCACGCCTGCTGGGGCCATTGTCTGGGGCAGGGCTGGTCATTCTGAGCCCCTTCATCAACCCCTGCAAGAGAAGTCTGTCCGTACACAGCAGTAGGGGTTCGTGCGCATCTGGCTATCTTGTGGACGGGTGCAGTGTTCTAATCACGGCATCTAAATGGCTGGTTTTGTAAAGTCCAAAGCAGAGAACCACTGGCAGCTTCACTTGGTTTGACCTAATGTTTTGACAAATAGAAAATTCCACATTCGTGGATGATTTATTCGCCACCCTCCTCTGAAGCTTTGCTTTTCAAAACCAACCAGCAACTCAAAAGGACCCTTTGGCTTTTATTTTGCTAAATGTCAGCGGTGGGTCTGGGAGAAGCAGGCCCTACTCCCAATTACACCCCAGACCTGAGGACTCCCACAGCTGGGGGCTCACAGCTGGCCTCTCAGACCCTCTTCCGAACCCCTGTTGTCTTCATGTGCAGGCAAGATTATCCTGTCTCCCCACCACGGCCATGGATGCAGGTGCAGGCCTCTGGCCAGGCCTGGCTTCTCAGCTGGGGAGTGTCTGTGCCTTGCTTCCCTCCCCCTCCACCTCCCTCACTCCCTGGCCATATCCCATTTGGTGCCTAGCACACCATGGGAATGGCTTATGCGATGGGTTACATGAAAGGTACAATCTTTGGGCCATATTTATACAAAACTACAGGTCATTGTTTATCTGAAATTGAAACTTAACTGGGCACCCTAAGAGGGCGGGGAAGCTCGCAGAAGGGATATAGAACCCAATGCACATGTGACATTCCCTCTACCCCACACCTGTGGCCAGAGACCCAACCCACACAATTCTCAGCGCCGACGATGGACATACTTACACTTCAGAGGGAATGTCAAGGTCTCAGAATGAACATCCAAGACAGAAGCGTGGGCTCCCCACCAGATTCCTGCCTCCATGTTCTCTAGCTCTTCACAGCCAGGCTGGGTTCTCCAGGCCCAGACCAAGGAGCTAAGCAGAAATGACTTAACTAGCCCCCCACACCTCAGCCGTCATTGCCAGGAGGGACCATGCCCCTCACCCTGTGACATCTCCAAGGCATAGCCTCGGAGCCGCATTTCTGGTCCCTACAGCAGTCTTTTCGAAGAATAACTGCTTCTGTTCATTTTGACTATGCAAATGGTAGACGTGAATGATTATGCAAACGATTCACTGTAAAAAAAATAGAAAATAGAGAAAAGTCTAAATAAGAGAACACGACACAGTGCAGGGAAGCTGATATGATCTCTTGCCGTGTTTTTAGACACATCTATGAACTTCTTTTTACATAATTGGCCTCAGGCTGAATGTTTGAGGGGTTTGTTTGGTTATTTTTCCGCTCAAATTGGGTTTTTTTCATTTGACGTCATTGCATTCAGTTCAACATTAGTCAATAAATATTTGCCACATGTCACCAAGCCGGAGGAGGTCTCTGCCCTGGGGGGCTGCCGGCGCTGGGTGGGGCTCAGACATGCAACCGGGGCCAGCAGAAGAGAAATGGCCTCCTACCAAATCTGCCCTATAATTCAATTGTA
This sequence comes from Spilogale gracilis, assembly GCA_004023965.1. NCBI lineage: Eukaryota > Metazoa > Chordata > Mammalia > Carnivora > Mephitidae > Spilogale > Spilogale gracilis. Next base: position 339,471 of record PITA01000065.1, on the reverse strand, counting down.
AATTTTGCTTTTGAGGAAATCTGTTCCTAAAAATGCAGAGAGAATATCTTAAAGAGTTACACTGAAAGTAAATATTTTGTACTTTTGACTCTAAGTGGTGAAACATTTCAGTGAAAATAGGTAACACCTGATTGCATTTTACCTGTGATTCACAGGAGTCCTGGCTTCCTGGAATTACAATTAATAAAGCATTTGAGGACCATGGGCCTGAAACACAGCCTTCTACAGCACCATCCCTAGGGGCAGCACAGAATTCCTTTGTGTGAACAGACCATAAGGCCTATTATCCCTTATTGCTAAATGCTGAAGTCAGCTCCGTTGCTTTTATAACACAGCAATGAACATCTTCGTGCATGAGTATCTGAGTGTGCAAACCTGACCATAAGTCTATAGTCTGATTATTTCAATAATGAGTCTTGGGGGAGACTGGCAAGTTATACACAAAACTCACTTTGTCATCCTGGGCACACATTAAGCTACATTTCCCAGGCCCCTCTGTAGCTAGGTGTGGGCATGAGACTCGTTCCTGGCTGTCTTAACAATGTCTCAGGCTGGGCCTCGACCACCATGCGAATTCTCCCATGTTCTTTCCCTATCTCTCTAGTTCTCTTTTTTTTTTAATTTTAAGGATTTATTTTTTTTATTTGAGAGAGAGTGGGGGGAGTTGGGGGGGTGGGCAGAGGGAGAGAGAGTCCCAAGCAGACTCGGGGCTAAGCGTGGAGCCCAACACAGGACTCAATCCCACAATCCTGAGGTCACAACCTGAGCCACAACCAAGAGTCAGATGCTCAGCTGACCGCGCCCCCTAGGTGCCCTCCTTCCCCTTCTTCTAAGAGTCCTTGGAAGCCACATGTTGAAAACAGCAGGACCACAAGTTAGAAGGAGGCATGGTCCCCGAATCACCACTTAGAGAAGAGCTGCCTCCTTGCTGGTCAGGATCACTCATTTTGAACATCCCACGAAGAGGATATAAACTTGTCTTGCTGTAAGCGCTGAGATTTGAAACTACATCTGTTAAGGCAGTGAATGTGGACTGATCCAGGAATCCTGCCCCCGCTGCTTGCCCTGCATCTAGTCTCTCCCGGGCATCTCGGGTGCTAGAGATGCAGTGTCCCCCTTCCCTCCTCCAACTCCAGGCTTCCATCCCTGGTCACCTGTGCCTTTCCCCAATTTCACTGCAGAGCCTAGGACCCAGGCCTGTTCCTGGCAGTCTTCCTCCTTGGGGACTGGCCAAAAAGCTGAGCCCCAACCGAAGCTGCTTCACCCAGCTTCTCACCCGGGAAGACTCTGGGAAAGGCTGCCGGCTTCCTGTCTTGGGACTTGTCTGGGAGCCTCTGCATCTGGACGGCCAGCACCAATTTCTTTCCACAGAGCAAAAATAATCTACACAAGACACAAGATAAATAGCCCCAGAGATTACAAATAACACATTCGGCAGGCTCGCCGGCACTCCTTCCGCACCCAGAAACCTCTGTGTCACTTTGTGTCTAGGTCTCTTTCATCAGAAAGCAAAATGGATAATGTAGCCTTGTTCTGGGGAGAGCCGTCATGGCTGCGAATGTGAACGCCCAACACATCTGCCCGACTGCCCAGGGTTCGGGTCAGTGGGGCACGTCTGCTTGGTGGTCCCTCTCTAAAAGCCCCTTCCTGCACTGTGGGTTGGGGAGGCTTAGCAGTCCCTCCAAGAGAAGGCAGGCTGGTCCATCATTGTGCTGTGATTGCCATCTTGTGGTAGAGAGGGCACCAGGCATCAGAGCACCCCTGGTGAGCATCAGGAAGACCCAATCAAGCTCCAGAAGAGGGTGGTCAAGATCAACGCTGCTTCCTCCCACTGCCTCTCCAAGCCCTTGCCTTTGCCTGCCAACAACAAAATAAAAAAAAAATAAAATAAAATAAATTAAAAAAAACACAAATAAACACACACAAAAAAAACACTAAACACAAATCCCTGCTTCCTGTCTAACCTCCCACAAATCATATACTTTGTGTATTTTCTGCAACTCTCTCTTTTAGTTTATTTCATTATTATAAAACTGATAAATGCACATTATTGAAAAGTTAAAACACTACTGAAGACTTTGAAGAAGATAGTCACAAATCCAAATCCAACAGAGACTTAACGTGCCTTCTAGCAGCTCGGGCTGCAGGAGTTCCTGGCTGGCTGTGCCACTTCCTTGGGCAAGCCACTTACCCTCTGTATATATCTTGTTTTCTCATCCTAAACACAAGTAATAGTCGCTGCTCCCTGTGAGGGCTCAACCCTGAAATACGGAGCACAGGGAACAGCCCGTGGAAAACCTTCACACGTCAGCCATTATTATGGTAGCTGGGTGATTAGACAGAGAGCAAGGTAGACTTTGAGGAGAAGGATATTTAACTACGCATGTTACTTTTTATATTAAAAATAAATAATAAATAGAACTACCAAGGTGCATGGGTGGCTCAGTCATTTAAGCATCTGACTCTTAAGCTCAGCTCCAGTCATGATCTCAGGGTGGTGAGATCAAGCCCCACATCAGGCTCCACGCTCAGCAGGGAGTATGTTTGAGCTTTTCCCTCTCCCTCTCCCTCTGCCCTCCCCTTTTTCTCTCTTGCTCTCTAAAAAGAAAAAAAAATAGAATAACTATATGATCTAGTGATTTCACATCTGAGCATTAGTCTGAAGAAAATGAAAAGACATATGCACCTTCGTGCTCACTGCAGCATTATTCATGAGCGCTAAGACATGGAAACAACCAAAGTGTCCATCAAGAGATAAATGGATAAAGAAAATGTGGTGTATATATATATACTCACACAATGTAATTTTATTCAGCCATTAAAAAACGGAGGAAATTTCCATTTGCAACAACATGGATGGACCCTGAGGGCATTATGCTAAGTGAAATAAGTCAGAGAAAGAAAAATGCCGTCCAATCTCTCTTCTGTTTTGTAATGTAAAACAACAAACAAACCAAAAAAGGGCTCTCGGATATAGAGAACAGACTGGTGGCTGCCAAAGGCAAGGAGTCAAGGATGGGTAAAATGACTGAAGGGGTCAAAAAATAGGAAAGTTATAAAGTAAATTAGAAGTTAGTAAACAAGTAAGTCATGGAGATGTGATGTGCAGTTTGGTGTCTCTATCGTCTCTAAGAATAACGTATTACATGTTTGAAAGCTGCTTGGAGTAAATCTTAAAAGTCCTCATCACATACAGGGGCCTGGGTGGCTCAGTTGGTTAAGTGACTGCCTTTGGCTCAGGTCATGATCCTGGAGACCCCGGATCGAGCCCCGCATTGGGCTGCCTGCTAGGCAGGAAGCCTGCTTCTCCCTCTCTCACTCCCCCTGCTTGTGTTCCCCCTCTTTGGCTGTGTTTCTCTCTGTCAAATAAATAAATAAAATCTAAAAAAAAATCCTCGCCACACAAAAAAAGATGTGTAAGTATGTGTGGGGTTGGATGTCAACGAGACTTATTGTGGTGATCATTTCACAATATGTATAAATATCTAATCACTGTGTTGTGTATCTGAAACTAACAGACTGTTGTCTGCAATAACACTTCAAGAAAAACAAAAGTACAGACCACGGAAAGGGCAGGGATAGGGAATCCACAATTGGAGAGGTGAAGAATTGAGTAGCTGAAACCCCCTGGGTCCCCAGGTGACTAGCCGCGTGTCTCTTGGCTGCTTCGTGGTCCCCAGCCACCAGCATCCCTCCAGGGAGACTGTCCCTAGCAGGACCAGTATCCACTGAAGCAGTTCCCACTCAGCAGGAACAAGGAGTATTAAAAACCAACAAGGGAGAAACAGAATTAGGAGAGAAAACCCATCGTGCTGCTGGCACAAATCTGTGCGGTCCCTGAGCACGGACGCTGGCTCTCACACACACCTTGTCCCGCTCTTCTCTCTTCACCTGGCTTCTCATGGATGCTCAGCCACACGTACTGAAGGATCCAGGGGCTGGTGGGTGGGTCTGGAAGGCCAGGCATAGAGAGCCCCTCCAGGGATGTCCCCCACTGAGAAGTCCCTCCACCAGGATCCCTACTTTCTATTAACACATGGGATCCAGAATGGAGAGCTCGCACCCAATGCCAGCAGGAAGTACCTCACCTCTGAGTTGTTGTCTCCATTTTGCAGTTGGGTAAACTGAGGGTCAGAAAGACAGAAACTGACCCAGGGGCACACAACTAGTAAGTAACAGAGCTGGGGATTCAAATTCAAGATCCATGCTGTCTGACTCCCAAGCTCTTCCCACTGATCTCGTTCTCATAGCAAAGGGAAAGTAATCAATAAGTAAATTCTGGGATCTGACACATAGGAATGAGGCAGGAAAGATTATGCCCAGCTCCTCTTGTAGTCCCCTAGCCCTATGAGAAAAGGAGACTGGCAGGCAAATGGGCTCCCAACCCCAGGGGCCGAGGGGACAGGTACTCCCTCTCGCCCAGAACAGGGCATACACTGCGGGACAAACATCACCCCTTCATCTTGGCTTCCCTCCCTCCAATGAGGGAAAACCATGTCGTATAATGAGGCCCTGGGCAGGGGAAGAATAGCATTCCCAGAAATCCCATTAGCCCATAGATTTATCATATTCAGATAGCCCTGAGGGGTCCCTGACATCTCTGTGAACTAATTTGGCTTTGTAAACAGACATTGGATTTGGAGTCTGAAAACTTGGGTTCAAGTCTCAATCCAGCCACTAACAAGTCACATGGCCTTATGCAATTCCCTCCCCATCTCTGGGCCTCAGTTTGCGCAGGAGCGCAGAGGGTAAATGAAAAGCTACCTCCATGGCCTCTTCCAAACGTGACTCTACACTCCCCTGTGGTGACCCAAGTTGGGTAAAGGAGAGGGGGAGTTCTCCAGAGGCTCCCGCTCAGCCGAGCTCCTTCCCAGATGCAGCAAATGACTAATTGGCTATGTTTGCTTCTCACCCTGTCTACCAAAAATGTGTCTGCATCTTGATTGATGAAGAGATTCCTGATCTTTGCCTTGACTTCATAAAAGAAAGACATAAGCAGGGAGGCAGCTAGGGGGATGGGATCACTGGGGGATGGGCACTGAGGCAGGCACTTGATGAAATGAGCCCTGGGGGTTAGACGTGACTGAAGAGTCTCTACATTCTACCTCTGAAGCTAATAATGCAGTATATGTCAGTTAAATTGAATTTAAATTAAAAATTTTTAAAAAAGAAAGACATACACAAAATGGCCCACAGAAGGTCAGGGGAGACTTGCTGGCCATCTGGACAATCCCCACATTTTACAGGCAAGGGAGGTAAAGTCCTCGGAAGAAGAGGCAAGGCTAGTAGTGAAGCCCAGGACTCTGGGTCTAGCTCCAGGAGTGACTTCAAGCTTTCCAGGTTATCTTCTCTTCTCAATCAGACTTCCCAGGACCAGTGAGGCCAAAATAGTGCTAGCAGCACTAGGGCGGTGGGCACAGAGTGTGAATGTGGGAATTATTCATCTAAGAATCCCGATGTATTAGAGCCGTTATTTGCATGATCTCAACAATGGCAATTTCACATATTTGGAATTAATTGAATAATGTTTCTATCTTATAAGAAAGTCAGCATAATACAATGGTTTACTCTGAAGGTCTAAAGAAAGCAATGGATTCTGCCCCCCGCCAAAAACAAACACCTGATTTTGAAGCTATTTCAAAGAATCCACAAACCCAGGGAAACCTACAAATAATCCACTAGATGTTTTTGGACCCCAGATCAAAAACTCTGGGGAGAAAAGAACACCTTGGGGTTTTTAGTTAAAAGTCCAAGGTTCAAATCTTAAGGCTACCGCTGCTACTTATATGATCTTGGGCCAGTTCCCCAATGCCCAATCCTCTGTTTCCTCATCTGCCAAAGGAGATAATACCTCCTAGCTCACAGGCAGTTGTGGCATTGAAGGAGATGCAGTGGTTCCTGTTATAGGGCGGCCGGGGGATGTGACCGACAGTCATAAAAGTCGACAGAGACTGGATGCTCTCTGGGAGCCAGGCCCTGTCCCAGGCACTTTACCTGCACTATCTCGACAACCCTGGGGCGACACGTACCCTTATTATCTTTGTTTCCACAGACGAGGAGTAAGAGACACCGAGGAGCTAAGAATTTGTCCAAGACAACTTAGCTTCGGAATGGCAAGGTCATAGGGTGGGCTCCAGAGAAATTGTTCTTTTCGTGGTTTTAAGATGTATGTATGTATGTATGTATGTATTTATTTATTTATTTATTTTAGAGAGAGGTTGAGAGCACGAGCAGTGGGAAGGGCAGAGGGCCAAAGAGAGAATCCACAAAAAGAGTCCCCACCTGAGCGTGGAGCCCGACACGGGGCTCGATCTCAGGACCCCTAGATCCTGACCTGAGCTGAAACCAAGAGTCGGACGCTTATGCGGACGCCCCTCCAGAAAAAATGTGCTTAACTGCTCCACCCTGTTGTCTCCCTGAGTGACAATTTCATTGACTTCAGAAGGGTGGGTTTAAAAAAAAAAAAATCAATCAAAATAAAAGCAGAGGAGAGACAAATGGAAAGAAGCAGGCAGATCGTAGGAGAAATGAGTTGACCCGAAGACCTCATTGCAAACCTGCCCACATTGCACTTTCTCATAGCAGAGAGGCGGCATCCTGAGCCTGGGGTGGAGGGGGGCCCCGGAAGATCAGCCTCACCCCTGCTCCGGCATGCTGGTGTTCTGAAGACACCCGTGCTTATGTGTGCGGGCTCCATCGTAAGACTGCTTTCCACAGGTCATTCCACTCTGTTCTCATTCTTCCTATGCTATAGGAATACCACTCACCCCAGATGGCGGCTGGAGAGAGACGGAGCCTGGATGCAAACCCTAGACAGCCCTGAGGCCAAAGCTGCTGCTCTGAGCCCCTTCCCATTACGGGACCCACAAACAGTTTTAGTAGAATATGATGGTTGAGAGCAGAGGCTTTGGGGTGAAATCCAGGTAAAAACAGACCAGGGGGATTAGGGAGAGAGGTTAAAGCATCACAATCTATACACTGCAAATTAGGGCAGACTGTATCCGGTGTGGTTGGGCTCATCTGAGAAGCTGTCCAAAGGCAAGAGTTGGGGGCATGAGCTGGTAAATTTAAGAGCAGGGGCTTGGTGGACAAGACAGGTGACACTTTAGGTGATCAATAGGGACCTGAACTCCAGCCAGAAAATAACAGCATTCTGCCTTCTGGGACTCCTGGGAAACTCACATACTCACCAGCCCACAACTGGGCACCCAGTAGTTTAACATAAATAGCAGTAGGCACAGGGACAGCCCTTCACCCCATCCCCTCCAGCCAGCTGAGCCAGACCTTGTTCCTTGGCTCCAAAGTCTATGTCAAGATCAGCAACAGAAGTCAGTGCGGTCAGACACGGACTTTCCAAAGGAGGGAGGCTCAGTGCAACCAAAAGGCTGGCCTCTCTTTCTGCGTGTATATCCTTAGGCGTCTCACCTTGTTTTAAAATAGTGGTGCCATGGGGCGCCTGGGTGGCTCAGTTGGCTAGGCGACTGCCTTTGGCTCAGGTCATGATCCCGGAGACCCGGGATCGAGTCCCACATCGGGCTCTCTGCTCAGCAGGAAGCCTGCTTCTCCCTCTCTCACTCTCCTGCTTGTGTTTCCTCTCTGGCTGTGTTTCTCTCTGTCAAATAAATAAAATCTTAAAAAAAAATTTTTTTTTAAATAGTGGTGCCTACTTGGCCACACAATGGAATGACTTGACAGGTTTTTACAAAAATCAATACTCTTTTAGGATGGGACCTGGAGATTGGTATGTCAAAACTTCACCAAGGGTCCAAATGTGCAGCCACAATCGAGAACCCACACTTGATTCTTCAGCCACTGTGTCTCAGCTAGGACGGCCTCTAGGAGCCCAGCTACTCAAAATGTGCTCCATGGGCATATGGCATCAATATCATCTGGGACTGTGCTAGAAATGCAGAAACACCGCTACCATCCTGGACCTCTTAAATCTGCCTCTGCATTGTAACAAGATCGCTGGATGATACATGATCATAGTACAGTTTGAGAACCACCGGTTCAGACTTTGACCATTAGCATGCACCCACCCCTTCCTACTGGGCCAGTCAGCTGCTACTCAATGCACTACTCCCTCAGCCCAAGACAGGAACCAAGATATGACGCAGGAATTGCTGAGTTAGAGCAGGCTCAGGGGTGACTGGGTAGCTCAGGAAAGCTTAGTTCCAAAAGGATTATTGAAACAGTCCCTTTAGGTTACATGCATATGTGTTCTCTCTTGAATAAGAATAATGAGTCCTTGGGCACCTGGGTGGCTCAGAGGGTTAAGCCTCTGCCTTCAGCTCAAGTCATAATCCCAGGGTCCTGAGATCAAGCCCCAGGACAGGCTCCCTGCTCAAAGGGGAACCTGTTTCTGCCTCTCCCTCTCCCAATGTCCCTGCCCCCACCCTGGCTCATGCTTTCACTCTCTCTCAAGTAAATAAACAAATAGAGCATGCCTCCGAAGCAACTAGGCAACTCATTAAAGACACGAATTCCTGGAGCCCAGCTGTGTTTCACAAGCACACAGTGTCCCCCGAGCTTCTGGTCCAGGCGACTCAGAGGCCGGGTATGCAAATGCTCTGTTACAGTACACAGCGCGTGGCCATTCCAGCCAGGTGAATTTCACCCCAAATTCTGACTCTGCCACTTGCCACACATAGGAATTTATAGGGGTCATAAGCTTCTCTGAGCCTGTTTTCTCAACTGTAAAAATCAGGACCTCGCTTCAAGTGCTGTCATGCATTAAATTGTGACCCCACCCCAAGATATATTGAAGTCCTAAACCCCAGTACCAGAAAATGTGAACTTATTTGGTACTAGGGTCATTGCAGATGTAAGTGGTTAACATGAGGTCGTACTGGAATAGAATGGGCCCTTGAACCCAAAATGACAGGTGTCTGTAAGAAATGCACAGGTGCACAGGCGGAGCACCATGTAACAAAGGAGGCTGAGAGTGGAGTGAGACGGCAGCAAGGGAGGGAAATGCCAGGGAGGGCCACAAACGGCTACAGGGAGGAAGAGGTCTGGAAGGATTCTCCCCTCCAGGTTTCAGAGAGTGTGGCCCTATCACACCTTGACCTCCAGTGGCCCAAACCACCTGGTTCATGGCGCTCTGAGAGCAGCTCTGAGGAATCAAGACAAGTGGGGTTTAAGAATCAGGGCTCTGGGGTGCCTGGGTGATTCAATCGGTTAAGCACCCAACTCTTGATCTCAGCTCAGGTCTTGATCTCAGGGTTGTGAGTTCAAGCCCCGATCTGGGCTCCACACTGGGCACGGAGTCTGCTTTAAAAAAAACAACAAGGGTGCCTGGGTGGCTCAGTTGGTTAAGCGACTGCCTTCGGCTCAGGTCATGACCCTGGAGACCTGGGATCGAGTCCCACATCGGGCTCCCTGTGTGGCGGGAAGCCTGCTTCTCCCTCTCTCACTCCCCCTGCTTGTGTTCCCTCTCGGGCTGTGTTTCTCTCTGTCAAATAAAAAAAAAAAAACTTTAAAAAACAAAAACAAACAACAACAAAAAGAACTAGGGAGGGAGCTAATATGAGGGTTCCAACAAATAGGAAGTATCAATAAAAAAGGGTTCCCGTGTCCTGTACCCCATTTCTGATCTTCCAGTCCTCTATCGACATGCAGACACGAGCGGTGGCCAGGCAGCAGCTCACTCCCTCAGAGCTCAGGGTCCAGCGTAAAGAGGCAGGGGCAATTCTTTGCAGGGTACCACATGAAAAAACTCGAAGTCCCAAGAGCAGCCAGACGACAGCTCTCAAAGCAGGGTTACCTAATCAAAACATAACTCCATCTGTGCAAGGACGGTGGTAGCAGCGAGACCCCGCCATGGCCACGGCCACTGTCAGCGGCGCAGAAGGAAGCCCTGGCCCTGAGCGGTCACTCTCCCGCCTGCCCCACCAGAGTATAGCATGAAGGCTGAATCAGAGAGCTAGGCAAACTTGGAAAATCATTTCGGAAAAGTTATCGGATCTGGGGGGGGGCACAAAAACCCTCTGCCTGTCCACAGCGGCCTCATTCACAATAGACAAGATGTGGAAATAACCCAAGTGTCCATACAGGAGTGAATGAATGGATAGAGAAAAGTGGTATTTATGATCTTTACGGTGGACTAATGTTCCACTGTAGTAGGACTAAGGCGCCGTGAAAAGGATAGCTTGCCATCTGCAACAACATGGATGGATCTTGAAGGCATTATGCGAAGTCAAGTAAGCCAGAGAAAAACAAATACTGTATGGTCTCCCTTACACATGTTATCTAAAAAAAGCCAAACTCGTAGAAGCAGAGACTAGAATGCTGGTTATCGGGGTCTGGGGAGAAATAGGGAGCTGTTCGTCAAAGGGTCTCAACTTCCAGTTACAAGATTAGATACGTTTGGGGGATCCAATAATACTGTTTTAGGTACTTTGAAATTACCAAGAGAGATCTCACCATAAAAAAGAAACTGTAGTTATGTGATGCGAAGGCGGCGGTGGTAATCATCTCGCAGTATATAAGTAGACACCTGAAACTTACACGATGTCCTGTGTCAATTACAGCAGACCCCCTTTCCCATGGGGGATATACTCCAAGACCCCCCGGGGATGCCACAGAGAGTGCCAAACCCCATATGTACTCTGATTTTTCCATACCTATGATAAAGTTTAATTTATAAATGAGGCACAATAAGAGATTCACAATAATAACTAATAAAAAATAGAACAATTGTAACAATACACTGTAATAAAAGTTATGTGAATGTACGCTCTCTCTCTCTCTCTCTCTCTCTCTCAAAATATCTTGTTGTGCTATATTCACCCTTCTTGTGGGGCTGTGATATGATAAAATGCCCACGTGATGAGAGGAAGTGAGTGAATGACGTAGATGTTGTAGTGTTAGGTTACTAGTGACGATACGTCAGAGGGATCTTCTATTTCTAGACCACGTTTGACTACAGGTAACAAACTTCAGAGGAACGGAGATGACTGTATACCTCAATAAACCATTTCCCATTCCCCCTGCTGAGAGGGCAATGAGCTCACCGAAATCATTTTACAAATATGGAGAGTGAGGCCCAAAGCCAGGAAGACTGTCCAAGTCCACGACTGTGTAAGCAGATAAGTAACAGAGCTAGGCCCCAAGACTTCTGAGCCTAGCCTGCTGCAGGATTCCCGAAAGAATCCTGCCTTCACTTGCCTCTTAAGATTGTCACATGCAAGCAGGGTTGACTGGGACTGGTTCTCGGAAACCATCAAGCTACAAGCATGAGAAAGAAACCCCGGCCCTTCGGATGCTAGAACAGCTCGACCAGAAGGGCCCTCTGGGGTCTTCTGCTCAAACCCCCTCATTTCACTCGAACACCGAGTCCAGAGAGGGGAGGAGCTATCCAAAGAGCATCACTGAGTCAGGGAAGGAATCAACTTGAACTCAGGTCTTCTGGCTTTAATTCTACTTTCCCACAATGCTACAGTTGTCCAGTTGTAAGTGCTATGGCCTAAATGTGTCCCCTGCCAAAATTCACAGGTCAAAGCCTTACCCCCAATGGGGCTCTACAGGGAGCAGGGCTCTAAGGAGGTAATGACAGTTAAATGAGGCCATCAGGGTGGGGTCCTAACGCAATAGATTCTATAAGGTCCATGATGCAAAAGGGAGAGAGGGCAGGAAAGAACAGGAGAGAGTGTGCACAGAGGAAGGGCCGTGTGAAAATAGAGCGAGAAAGTGGAGACAGCCAAGGGAAGAGGCTCCGAGGAAACCAGCCCTGTCGGCGCCTTGATCCAGACCTACACAACCACGGTAAAATAAACATCTGCTGTTTAATGCACCCTGTGTGTAGCATTTGTTACCACAGGAGTCTCCCTCAGGCCCCCTCAAGTATTGGGCATTGATAATTCCGAGGCTCGCTACGGTCTGAGGCGTGCTACCCCTGGGCCCCTCCACTGTGGACCTGAATGCCTCTCACACACCTTGTGTTCAATCACTGATCACATCAAAGGTCTTTGAGCTAATTAGAGGCCTTTCAGAGGACTGGGGGAGCGGAATTGACAATAGCGAAGAATCAGGACCATCAAACATATGGAAAGACACTGTTTTATTATTTCCAGGGTCTTAATTCACGTGTAATTTCTTATTCCTGAAGTCTGGTTGTTATTTCCAATTACTAGGGGCAGTTGTGACTATCACAGATCTTTAAAACAACAAAGACTCTAAAAACCCCCACTTTTGTATGAAGAATCAAAAGCTCAGAAAGGTTGTGGGACCTTCCTAAAGTCCCACAGCAAACAGGTGGCAAGGCAGGAACGTAAAATGATGTAAGTTCTGACTGCCCCACACAGGGACACATGACCAGGATGGTAGCAGTCCCACGTGCCCTCTCTTAAGAGCTCCCCCCTCCTCGACAGGGTTTCCCTTCATTTTGACGCAAGTATCCTTGGAATGATGAAGTTCTTCTGGGTGCCTGCACACCACGCTTACAACTTCCTCACGCCGGGCTGGACAATCAAGTCATGGAGACTACCTCCACCGCGTCCCTCTCGGGGGAGGAAGGAGAAATGTATCACTGAGAAGTGAACTCTGTGGGGACATCCCAGCCAAGCCAGCTACAGAGGGATGGGAGCCGTGCAAGGGTGAGCAGGTGGGGGAAACAGATTTCCTAGGAGCGTGGAGGGCCTCACCCCAGCTGGCCCACCAAGCAGAGGCTGCCCACTGCAAGTCTTACCTCCCCCTTTCTGGCACTTAGAAGGATCCTAAAGCCTCGACCTCAGCACCAACAATAGGCCCAATTGCTCAAGCACAGTTTCTCACATTCCCTTTTCTTCTGTTGTTGTACTGGGGCCCTGGACAGCCTTGGGAAGACATTGTAAGTTATCATCATGCCCATTTTATAGGACGCTGAGGGCCTAAGAAGGAAGGCGACTAATCCAAGAACAGTTGGTGACACACAGAGCCAGGTGAAGGACCTAGGGGCCTCTCTGCCGCCCCAGCTCTGCCTAGAACCTCTCCATTAGGCAAAGCCTAGCATGTCACTCCCTTGTTTAGAACCCTTCTGTGGCTCCCCATTCCCCTGGCCTGAATCCCAGCTCCTGAACCTGCCTGGGAGGATCCTCGTGACCTGGCCCCTTCCCACTTCTGCTACTGTCCCTCCCACTTTATGCCCTACAACGTGCCTCTGTGCCTTTGCCAATGCTGTTCCTTCTGTCAGGCATGCCCTTCCTCTCCTCCACTTGGCAAGTGTCCATGCTTAGAAAGGCTTTAGCTTAGTCAGCCAGAGAAGAGTGAATCAATCCTCCCTACCTCTGCCTTTCCCTGGAAATGTGTCTGGGGCTGTAGGTACCACACTGCCCTGTTATTGTCACCTGTTCAGACCAGGCTGTGAAAGCCTGAGAGGCAGAAACTGGCTCTTGGCCGCCTCTGACTCCCCAGCCCCCACCAGAGCAGGTGCAGACGGCTGGCTCCAGGGACTGGAGTGAATTCCAGCTGCTGCCCCCCAAGCTGTGTAGATGGATGGAGCCAACTCCCCAAAACCAGAGACTCTGGGAGCAAGCATGCAAGAATGTAAATATGCAGACCGACTCTTGGCAAAGCATTAGGAACACATGAAAGGCTCCAGCAATAATCACGCCTTCAACCATAATAGCAGGATGTCTATGTGTTCCTGAGGGGTGGGGAGTTGTCTTTCCCCCGGATTTCACTCCTCCCAGTCCCAATAAGTCAGAACAAGCCCAGTTCTTGGGCAAGTGCCAGAAAGACTGCCTCAGTGAGTCCCCAGAGCAGACCCTGGAAATGAAGAGGACAGGAACCTCTATAAACTCACTGGGTCGTTGGGTCTTCACAGCACACAGTGTGATGCCTGCCCCTCCAACAGCGAGAAAGGCAATAAAAGAAAAACAAAATCAAACTGGTTAATGTTGCCACTTCTCAGCCCATGACTGAGACCAGAGAGATGGCTTCTAATGGGATTAACAAACCTAGAGCTAAGCATATGATTATTAAGGCTGGTAGTGGAAGGCAAGGGATCAAAGGGCCTTTAAAAAACAGAGAGCTGGGACGCCTGGGTGGCTCAGTTGGTTAAGCGACTGCCTTCGGCTCAGGTCATGATCCCAGAGACCCGGCATCAAGTCCCACATCGGGCTCCCTGCTCAGCAGGAAGCCTGCTTCTCCCTCTCTCACTCCCCCTGCTTGTGTTCCCTCTCTGGCTGTGTTTCTCTGTGTCAAATAAATAAAATCTTAAGAAAAAAAAGAGAGAAAGCTAAAAAATAAAACAGAGCTCAACAGTACACCTCCGATGAGCTAAATCATGACTTCTGAATCTGATCCTGGGCATCAGAAATTTGCAAATGATCTGCCTAGTAGATGATCCTAATGCCCAGGCTTGAAACCCACCAGCCTGGAGGCAGGGCTGGGAACAGGGGCAGGCGAGGTTGTTCATTCATCCTACTTCCTTCCCTGAGACTGGCTCCTGCCAGTGGTCATGAGCCAAGTGCGGGCAGGAGATGGAAGGAGCGGTGCTGTCTGTTTTCCCTGGAGTTCCGAAGCCCATGGTCAGCTCCCAGAGCAGCAAGGCCTAGCCTCTGAGAACAAGGCTGTGATGGCATCCAGCGAGGGAAGCCCAAACTTAGGGTGCCCACAGTCATGAAAACAATAAAAGGTAAGGGAACTCAGGATAAAAGAACTATTATTAATCATGAAGATCAGCTTATAAAAGTGAATATCGTTTTAAGTCCTCTAGACTGTAAGATCTTAAAGAGGACGAAGCCTGTCTGTCATTTTCTTTTTCTTTTTAAGATGTTATTTATTGGGGCGCCTGGGTGGCTCAGTTGGTTAAGCAGCCACCTTCGGCTCAGGTCATGATCCCGGAGACTCAAGATCGAGTCCCACATCAGGCTCCTTGCTCAATGGAGAGCTTGCTTCGCCCTGTCCCTCTGTCTGCCACTCTGCCTGCTTGTGCTCTCCCTCTCTCTATCTCTCAAATAAATATTTTTTTTAAAAAATGACTTTATTTATTTATTTATTTATTTATTTGAGAGAGAGAGCGTGCACACGGGGGCGAGAGACAAAGGGAGGGGGGCAAGCAGACTCTGTGCTGAGTGTGGAGCCTGCCACAGGGCTTGGACCCACGACCCTGAGATGATGACCCGAGCCGAAGTCACTCAACTGAGCCACCCCGGCGTCCGTGCTCTGTCATTTTCAAGCTGCAGCCCCAGGGCCAGGAAGGACAGGCATTCGGGGCCCCCCTGAGCCCTCTCCTAATAGCAGGGAATGCTGGGACCAGGCCTGGTTCAGTACAAGAGACTGCAACAACTCTGGAACTTTGAAGCATGGAGGGATTGTGTAAAGGAAATTAGGTGCCGCGAAGTCACTGAAAGGTCAGGATGAGTAGGCTCTCCTCTACGCGTCCAAGACTGATTTCTCAATAAGAACTGGCCAACTCCAGGGCAGGCTCCTCGGAGACTGACATTAGAACTTCTAAATCCACAGCACAGCCCCATCACTGTGAGTTGGAATCCAGGACCACATACGGCTGCTGGCCCCAGGAGGCTGGTGACGGGACACTAGGACATTGCCCCAAAACCTCGCAGCCCCATGTCCTCGATTGCTGGCAGCAGGGACAGGAATCTCAGGCAGGTGTCTCTAATCAGCAAAGCCTACATTGCGACCTGAACCCTCACTGCAAGGGGATCTGGAAAATGTAGATTTTTAGCTTCCCAAGCTCTGCAGTACAGGAAGGCAGCCTAGAAGGAGGATGGAAGAGAGACTGAGCAAGCCAACCCACAGCATCACTGGCCAATCCATGGCAGTTATTAGGACTATTTCTACATCTTGCACCGGGGCATGGATTGAGTCATTCTCCCAGGTAAAATGGCCAATTAATGGTAGAGTGAAGATTTGAAATGGAAGCGATCTGACTTCAAAGTCCCCATTATTAAAATGAGCCCTTTCAAGAAATGACTGTTTGCAACCTTAAACAACATATTATACAAGAGACATACTTTTTTTAAAGGATTTTATTTACTTATATGCCACAGAGAGAGAGCGCGAACATAAACAGAGGGGAGAGGCAGGGATCCCAGGACCCTGGGATTATGACCTGAGCTAAAGGCCGATACTTAAGTGATTGAGCCACCCAGGAATCCTGAGACATACTTTTTTACTGCAGAAAATTACAACATAAAACTTTACTTATTATTATTATACTATCCAAAAGCCAACAATATGAGGCTTTAAATTCAGCAAAACTGCCCGAAATAGAGTTCACATACTTAAGATTTTTTCACTTTTTGATAGAAATAGGAGGATAAAGTAACACTATTTTATTCAACTCAGTGTATTCCGGGAGAACAGAGAGAAGCCAAGGAACCTCAGCCCCAAGGGTTGACCTGCCTTCCTGCAATGCCAGGAAAAGAGGTGTCTGGAGAGGGTTCCATGAGCTTCCCAGTCCAAGGCTACTTATCACAGAGTCAGAAATGGATATCAAGGAGATATACCAAAAACCAGGGACAAGGTGGTCAGGTCTGAGCAGTGGTTCCCAAACCCTCACCTCGGGCAAAAGCTCCAAAGATCTGGCAGGTTGGGAAAAATCATTGAGCCTGGTCATCACAGCAACTCTTGCCCCTGATTATCTTATCTCAAGGTCCTGGGGTGGCTCCCCTCCTTTCTTCAATCTCAAAGATCTGCCATTTACAAGTGGGTCTAAAACCCCCGCCAACAAAGGAGGCTGTGAAGATGGCAGAGTAGGAGGACCCTAAGCTCACCTCATCCCACAGCTACAACTAGAACCCCGGTCAACATAAGTCTGACTTCCTTCTTCCCTGTCTCTATCAGACAAGAAGAGAACATTTGGGGGTGGGGGGGGAAGCTATAAATTCAGATGAGGATTAACTGAATTTTTCTTTATTCTTTTAATTCTCTTTGCTTTCTGTGACCACGGGAAGGCATGAATGATTTGCAAGGGTTATCCCTTAACCAAGAATCTTCATCTTTGCTAATTCAGAGCCATGGTGTCCACAGAGGACTAGGGGGCTAGTTAGCTAGATGAATGACCAAATCAATGGATGGATAAATTGGTAGATAGATTACACCAGAAGGAGAGAGGACAGAGACAGGGAGAACAAATGTTTAACAGCTGCCCAGCAATGTCAGGGCTGGAACAAACACTGTCTCTCCAGCAATGTCAGGGAGAACAGTGTGGCTTCAAGGACCTACTGGGGAATACATCCAAAAATATTCAAACTGCCAAAAGAAATGGCAGCAACAAAAAATAACATTCACCAAACTACAAAATGTCAAACAGGATAATCATGAACCTCAGGAATAGAAACAGAAGAGGAAGCCAAATGGAAAGAGAGACCTATGAAAACCTTAATACCTCTGTCTACCACCAGGTTCAAAGTCAAGTTCACACCAATCCAGAAACTCCCAAGAGGAGGCCGCATCTCCGAGAAATCCTACCAAGCCGCGAGTGGGTGCCCTGCTTCACGGCAGAGATGTTCCTAACCACCCTCCTCCACAGCAGAGGCTCACCCCTGCTCAGGTCCCAGGGGCTCATCCCCAAGCCTTAGAGAAACCTTCCAAAATTAAAGGATCGCATTGGCAGGTTCCTGCTCCTGCCCAGTCGTGTACTACCAAAAGGGAGGGTAAGCAGCAGCAGTGGGATCCAGGGGCCCTACACGAGTCTAGGAAGTTCGCGTGCCTCCCTCACACCCCAAAGCAAAGGCAGCTTCGCACAGGAAGCACTGGCTCAGCACCAAGCCTTCCTCACTGCCCTCCCTCCCTCGTGAGGCGGTCCCGGCACTGGGGGTCAGCCTTGGCCCCGTGTCTGCCTGGAAGAGCTTGCTCTCGTAAATGACTCCCCGGTCCCCCTGACTGTTTACTGAGCACCTGCTAACTCGGGGCCCTCGTCCCACAGAAAGCCTATCCTGCCTGGCGCCCGCCTTGCTCCCAGAGACAGGCGCTCCGGTTTGGTGGCAGGTACAGTTATCCAGAGAGGGACCGCCACGCCTGCAGAATCCTAAGAATCTCCATCCTCAAGGTTCCTGCAGCTGGACTCTGCCCACATCAACCCTCTTCGCTGAATTCCAGCCCCACCCCTGTTTCAGGCCACCTGCCAGAGCTCCCTGGACACCTCCTACCTTCCCACTTCATCTTTGTCCCTCTACAGAGTGTTACTTAAGGGGATAGACGCAGACTCTAGAACCAGACTGCCCTACCCATCCACTGTGTGACCTTGGGCAAGTTCCTTCGCCTCTCTGAACCTCATCTACAGAATGAGGATAACAGCTTCACCCGACATGGAGAAAATTCAAGGGACAGCATGCAGCCTGGCAGAGCACTGTGGCTGGCACACAGGGAATGCTCCCCGAAGGCCAGCTCCCTTTCTTTCGCCTCCTCCCAGCCCAGATGGCCTGTAACTAGTCATACCTCTCTCAATCCAGAGATATGACAATGGTCATTAAAACAAATTTGTCACTTGATTCTATAGCCAGGTGGTACATGACAGCCATTAATTTTTCACATGAAAAATGACTCTGCTAATTGAAAAACATCAAAAAGATTGAGGTTTACACAAATGTTCAGCTCCGTTTATTTTTTCTAATTTACTTTTCAGCAGTCAGTGAGAATTTAATGAGCTCTCATTTACGGCTTCCTCCCTATTTATAGATATTAGCACTAGTGGTGTTCTAGACGTCTATACCGAGAGCATTTTGCCTGTGCTATGCGGCCAGCAGGGAACAGTTACAACACCCAGATCATTTCCAGGTGGGAATTCCAGTTCCTCAAACACCTCGCTGATCTACTCATTGTTCATCAGAAACCACCTCAGCTGTTCCTCTACATCAACGAATTCTGTTTTCCTTTCATGGCCTAGATTTTTCTGGCTTGCAAGTCTTTTTATTGTTTTATTTGGTATGAAAGGAAAGTAGGTAACAATGACTGGGCAGGTAGTCTGTCTCAGGCACTGGGCTGTGCCCTTGACATGGATTACCTCGGCTCATGGTCACGGTCATGCCCTGAGGAAGGGGCCGTGATGAAGCCTATTTCCAGAGGAGGGACCTGAGAGGAGACTGGAAATTCAGGCACTTAGGTCTCTCTGGATTCAGAGCCTATTTTTCATTATCATGTCTAGACAGCTTCATTCTCTTTTGAGCAAGCAGAGCATCGCTGATGAGCTCTGTCCCTTTGAGGAGGGAGATGGGGAGGAAGGAGCACCAGGCCAAGAGTCAGCTGACCACAGTTCAAGTGCTACACCTGCTCAGAGCCCTCAGGACCTTGAATGGCCCCTCCCCCCCACCTCTAAGTTTAGCGATGTGGGGTGGGGTTGGAGGTGGACCACGGAGGCCTGTCCTTCTTCCCTCCCGCTGACCAGCCACCAAAGACCCACGAGGAATTCGAGTCTGGATTATCAATGGCCAACTTTGTACCCGATAACAGTCAAAAGGAAGAGCATTCTGACAAAGCTGGAAGGGCAAACCCAGCTGGACAGAGGCCGGAGTGGAAGCCTCCCATCCTTCCCAAATTTAGAGCTTAGAACCCACAGTACAGGAGAAAGTCTCTCCCCCAACAGGCCTGGGTTGAGAACAAAGTTCCTTGATTCCACGGGCAAACAGGTCAAAAAAACAGCTTGGAGACACCAGGAACCCTGCCCATCAGGAAAACATGACCAAGCCAGTCTTCGGTGAAGAAAAAGAAGGCAGAGAAAGTGTACTCCCAGGGCTGCACTTCCCAGAGGGGATAGCCCTGATGGTGGGCATTCCCTCCTCTCCAGGCCAAGGTGGGCAGAGGAGGAGAAAGAGCCCCTCAGATTCTTCTCCTGTAAAGGTGGGCGCCTGGGCAGAGGAGGAGAAAGAGCCCTTCAGATTCTTCTCCTGTTCCACCAAGCAGATGGCCGAGGTTTATCCATATCTGGCTGTAGATCAGAGCTGCTGTTAGGGAAGAGTGGAGTTTCTGGTTTCAAGAAAAGGATGATGATGCCCCTGAAGGTAAGGACCCCTTCCTATTCATTTCTGAGTCCCCTGCACCCAGCACGGAGGGAGCCTGACTCAGGCTCAAACCCAATTCAGTATCTGTTGAATGAAGAAGAGAAGGAATAGAAGAGCTGTGGTTTCAGCAGTGTCCTGAGACAATGGGCCCACGGGGTGGCTAAGATTTGCTTCAGGGAGGCTGTTTCATGCTATCCCTATTCCTTTGACCCCCCCAGTCACATCATGAGCTTCCCGGGGGGCCACTGTCTACAGTAGTGTTTGTGGGGGGACCACAGAAATGGGAATAATTCACTCAGGAGATCAAGATCTTACTCCTCTTGGATAATCACAGACCTGGGGCCTTGAGAAGATATTCGAATCCTAGCCTGGAACCCTGGGTCCTGACTCCCCTTCCAGTGCTCTTTCCCTGAACCACTGGGCAGAGGCTGCTGTGGGGATGGAGCCACCCACAGCAGGGGATTCTGTGATGACCGGACTTTGTCAACCGCTCTTAGCCTCACCGGCATCCTACAAGCACCGAATAATCACCCTTCTCTTCTCAGACTTCAAATCAGTGCCAGGGTAGGGGGGAAGAAGAGAGGAGCTCTCATCCTTCCCCTTTCCAATATTCCAAAATTCTGTTCTGCAGATCACTAATCATAGGAGAGGCTCTATATCTACAAGAGTTGAGCCCAAATAAATTTGGGGAACCCCACATGCTATATCTCCTCTTGACACTTCACACAGCTGGATAACAATGTAAAGACACTGAGAAGTCCTGTGGTAGAGAATAAATTCGTTGGACCCCTTTTTTTACTCCGTACCTATTTAACATTCCTCAGAACCCTGCCAGGGAAAGACAGCCATAAATTAATTTCAATAGCCACATGGAAAGTGCTGACTCTGACCTCAGCCCCAAGGACCAAAAGCTCTTTAACAAAACAGTCTATCACTACGTTTCCTACGCAGTCCCGTGAGCATCTCACATGCCCCTGGTCAAGCCCCCAGCTTAAGGCACCCATCCTTGAGACCATGGACATGCGGAATAAAGCATGTGCTCCCCATTTGATCCCTGGGCACAGGGAGGAGGAGGCATGACTCGGGCTGGCTTAACAGAGATTTACTTCCCTGGCATCCTTTGGAATGGATATCCTGCATGATTGAGCCGGGCTTTGTTCAATTCTCAAAGCAATTTGCCAGGAGTGAGAAAGGAACGCTTAGTAAAGCAAGTTGGTCAGTCCTGGATGATTACTTCTTATTCCAAAACAATTACTATAAAGGTAAAATGGGTTATGTTGCTGTAAAAAATATGAGTCTCTCCAAACAGTAACACATGAATTCCCAACCAGAGTCTCAAGGCCACGGTCAAAAGCAGGCTGGGCGCTGGAAGTATGAGGAAGACATTTTTGCCTTGTCCAACAGCGCTGGTTTTGACAGAATTAAAACAGACAAGGGAGGGCTAGATGAGTGGAAGAGGTGAGGAGCGATGGGGTGCCCTAGAGACAAGCACCTGCTTAGCAGTCTGAGCCCATCCCCATAGGCTATCCTGCCTTCTTCCATCCGAACGCCTAATCTCATTGAACCTTCTTTAAGAATAGGGTCAAGCAGGGTTTCTCAAGGTTGGCACTGCCAACACAGAGGTCAGGTCATTCTTTGTTGTGCTGGGACTGTCCTACGCTCGGTGGGGTGTTCGGCAGCACCCCTGACCTCTAATCACTAGATGCCAGTAACACCCCACACCCTCCCCCCAAGTCATCTCCTGACATTGCCGAATGTCCCCTGGGCTGAGGAAGGGAGGCCAAGCCACTGCTGGTTGAGAACCATGGGACTAAAGCAACACAGGTCTGGGACAGGCGTCCCCACCACCCCCTTGAGCCCAGCACATCTCCAGGAGAAAATTGTGCTCCTGATTGGTCTTCTCCAGAGAGCAAAAGAGAATGTCTCCAGAGGCGGTCATTTCTGGGCATGGAGGGGAACAGGAGTAGCCTGAGTCCCCAGACACGCTGCCCAGCAGCTGGCATCCCGGCAGTGCACGTGCTCCACAGTGGACAGCCAGCACGGGGGGTGAAAGCCACCAGATGTCAGACAGCCCTCCTGACAAGCCAGGGAAACCATCCCGGGAGCCTCTCCCCAGGCCCCGCCCGCCATCCCTATGCTATTGAAGAAAGCTGACTTAAAATAGAAAGGTATCCAGGGGCACCTGGCTGGCTCAGAAGCGAGAACGTGTGACTGTTGATCTCAGGGTCATGAGTTCGAGCCCCACATTGGGTGTAGAGTTTACTTTAAAAAAGAAAAAAAAAAATGGAAGTGTGTCTGGAAGACCGAGGGAGGTCCAGCAGAAACAGTGTCAGAACTCTCCCTCAATACTGATCCTTCTCCAGAGGCAACCAACAAGCGACACGGCGGTCTAAGGACCTGAGTCCCTTTCCCACAGTTTAGGAATAACCTCCCAGTAACAGCAGCCGCCTATGATAACAGACTAACAGAGCGAGAGGCGGGACGTGGACCCTGTGGTACAGGGTCGTGTCCCCCCACCCCCACCCCCCCCACGCTGACTGCGGCTCAAGGTCATTCATTCCACCACCTGGGGTTTCCCTCCCCCTTTAAACCAAGACAAGAGCCCTCCGCACCTGACCCAGTCATTTTCAAGTTCAGCGGGGCTGCGGGGCATGGAGCTACTCTGCAAGTGTAGAGCAGGGGACAGATACCCCATCTCTCTGCAGACTCTGGGGGTGTCATGGAAGTTGCAAAGTGAATTGATTCTAAGTCACTTAAAAAGACGTGCCGCGCAGGCATGTGCCGAGGAGAAGCCTGGGAAGGAACACCTGCTTTGAATATAGTGATTAAGAACGGCTAAGATGGAGGAAAAGAACATAGGCCAGTGTCTCTAAGATTTTAAATGTGAATAAAAAAACACCTCAGACCCTTAGGTACGCGAGAAAAAACAGCACTGCTCTTCAACGTGGTCCTGCCTGTCTCTTTTTTTCCCACTTCTTTAGACCTTTATGATCTTTCTTCCCATTTACCTCATTTCCATCACTGCCCAGGCACCTCAGACGCACTGAATTGTCACTGCGGGCCTCATCCCAAGCCCGGGGCAACACTTAACTGCTCACGGCACCATCCCAGCCACTGTACCAGGAAAATGACTACTGGAGGAGGAGACAGCAGGGGGAGGAGGGGACAGGATGGAGGAGGAGGTGAACAGAGGGGAAGACCAGACCTGAGCTCTCTGGGGTGGTAAGTCCCGGCCTGGGCAGACCAGGGAGTGGAATAGGGAGCTAAGATCGCTGGGGGCCCGGGGGCGCCGGGGACAGGGCCAAGAGCTTCACATAGCTCGCTGCCTCCCAACTCTACAGCATCCTGAGGGGGAGGGGCAGAGGAGAGGGAGAGAGAGTCCCCAGCAGACTCCATCCTGAGCATAGGGCATGACACACGGCTCAACGCCACGATCCTGAGATCACGACCTGATCTGAAACCAAAATTCAGACACTTAACCAACTGAGCCACCCAAACTCCTTCTAACCAAGAGAATATGGCAACACACAGGCTGTCACTTCCACGATCAGTTGACATAAGATCGTGACGTCCCCTTGCTAGCAGACTACTCCCCTGAGGAAGCAGCTTTCGTGTTGGAGAGGCCCACTTAGCAAGAAACTGAGGACAACCTCCAGTCAACAGCCTACACGGAGCTCCATTCTGCCAACAACCACATGGGCTTGGCATCCCATCCTTCCCCAGCAGAGACTTCAGCCGAGACCCCCAGCCCTGGCCAAGACCCTGACTGTGGCCTTGTGGAAACTACGGAAGCAATGACCCAGGTGAGCTCTGGTCCCAGATTCCTGACCCACATACACCGTCAGATAATAAATCTGCATTATTTTCAGCCACTAGGTGTGTGGGAATATGTGACGCAGCAGTCAACAACTCACACAACCAGTAAGTGGCCAAGGTGGGGCTTATCCCCAGGCCATCTGTCCTTCCCCTACTACACTATGTTACATCATCCCCTATCATGCCTAAGGGGATGGTATGGTGGGAAGGAAACTTGAGAATGTTTAGAATATCCCAGGCCCTACTTGAAGATTCAGATTGCCTCAAGTCTGAGAGTAAAGAAGTCTTTATCTTGCCCCCACTTACCTAATAGCATAACTCTCTTCACATGACACTTGGAGCCTCCTCCTAAGCCAGAATCTCACAGAAGACATTTTGGAAAATGCTGAGAAGGGCCTATTCCCCTGATTGTGCAGACGAGGACACTGAGACTCCAAAAGGTTAAAGAATGGTTTTTAATAAAGGTGCTGAGCCTGGGCGGTGGAGACAAACTAGCCTGAAGAAAGCATCAGCAGTCGGGTCCTTGGGCGCCACTTTAACCTCGGCCATTGGAAAGCAGCCCGCCTCACACCCAGAAGCCCTCAGTGCCCAGATGGTGTCTCCTGCAAAGTGGGAAAGAAAGAAGTCTCAATGCCAAGGGCCACAACTGCAAAAAGAGTGTGGTGAGAAAGACTGGGTGGGGAGGCCTGGCCTGGGGAGCGGGGGTAGGGGGTGCCCTGAGACCTGGGTCTGGGCAGATGAAATCATGACTTTCTGAGCAGGTCCTGGGCCCCTGCAAATTATGCCTGGAAGCAATCTGGAGAGTGCTCTCTTCTTAGGCTTGAGGCCATCAAGAATTGCTCCATGTGTCAGGGAGCTAGCATTATCCCACCTAATTCATTCACCTTTTTAAAAAATTGTATCTATTTATATGTCAGAGAGAGAGAGCAAGAGAGCACAAGCAGGGACAGCTGTAAGCAGAGGGAGAAGCAGGTTCCTCCCCAAGCAGGGAGCCCGATGTGGGGCTTAATCCCAGCACCCTGGGATAATGACCTGAGCTGAAGGCAGCCGCTTAACCGACTAAGCCACCCAGGCACCTCATAGTTCACCTTTCAAAAGACCCTAAAGAAATGAGGGGAAGGATGAAGGAACATTGCCAAGTAGTGACACCATTCCACACTCTCTTCCCTCCTCCCCGTTCTACAGATGTGGACACTGAGGTTCACAAAGGTTAAGGCATCTGCTCAAGGTAAGGAAATGGCAGAGGGAGCATCTAAACGCAAGTGGGTGTGAGGCCAAGGCCCAGGATTCATGAAAACATGGGCAGCCTGAAGTTTAGCAGACAGTCCTTCCTCCCCCTCTGACTTTCACATGGAGGTGATGAGAAATGGATGCTTTATATGAAAAAAAAAAAAAAAGGAAAGAAAGAAAGAAATGAAAGAAATGGATGCTTTGGGAGCTCCAGAGAACTCATGGTGCTAGAGGAAGGCGCATGCCTCCTCAGCACGTGGTACACTCAGTCCTTCCGGTTTCCAGAAAACCTTGGCACTAAGAACACCTCTGGAAAGGAAACATTTTATCCCATAGGTAGAAAAATGCAGAAAAATGCTGTCAGGGCTCGCTCAGGGTGTGCGAGCTGCTTCATAGCAACTTTTATAAATGAAATGAAAGGAGCTACACGTCGTGGAATAACAGAGAGGGAGTTTTGCCATCAGGATGTCTCAGAAACTGCGCGGCTCAGACAGAGCCACGTTCGTCCACAGCAGAAGTTCCGCCTTGCATGGAGGCAGGATGTAGATGCCCGGTTGGCCCACCAGTGGGAGGGGGGTCCACAAACAGCCCTCCGAGCAGGCAGGCTGTGAGAGCCGACATTCAGTTCCTACTCTGCGGGGCTGCTCCAGGGCTCACATTTCCTGCTGAAAGAGTGTGTGTGTGTGTGTGTGTGTGTGTATGATAAGCCTCGATCACCCCTGGATGGGTGAATAGCCGTGATTCGCACCATCAAACCACAAAGAACCGTGGAAGAGGAAATTCGGGTGGAATGAATTCACCCCCAGCTCGGCCCCAGGCACTGTGCCAGGTAATGCTGTGTAAGACTCAACCTGCAAGAGAGGGGGCCTCCCCCACCCGCTATCACCAGTTTACAAATGAGAAAAGGGAGGACCTGAGAGGTTAAGCCACCCGCCCAGGACCACACCTGCACAGCCCAAGGCCAAGGCCGGATCTCACCGGATGGTCTGGCTGCAAACGTCACATCCACCCTCGGAACCAGGCTCCTTCCTAAAGGAGAGATGACAGAAACAGGACGGAATGCACATGAATGGGTCCCCACAAGAAGCGCAGTGCCTGGGCTGGCCACTTTGCACACTCGATGATTACAGGGATCCTGCAAAGCAATTTTATTCTCCTCCTTTCACAGATGAGAAGGCATAAGCTTTCAGAAAGGCTCGGGAAATCGCCACAAGAGACGCTGTCATCTGGACCTGGGTCTAACTGACTCCAAACCCTGGGATCTTTCCACCACACCATCCATACTCACTGACATGACTGTGCCCCTCTCCCTCACCCCTCCACCTCCACTGCATGACCCCTTCCCACCCTGCTCCCAAAGCACTGACTCAAGGGGGGTTAGAAACAGGGCTGAGAAGAGACCAGTCCTTCCGGCACCAACACACAGAGGGGACCTGGGGAAGGAAGTGCCTCGCTCTACCAGCTATGGTGAGAAATGATGGATTCCAGGCCACGGCTAAGAACGATTTTCATTTATGGGGTCGCACATATGCCCTGGATGAAGGAGGGTTTGGATGAAGTAGAAAACATGTATTTGTTGCCTCTGGCCTACTTACTGTGGTCGTTCAGCTTCAGCGCTCCCATCTGTAAAGCGTAGTCAAATCACCCATCCCTGAAGGGCAATGAACCCTGCAGGTGCACAGGCAGAGGGGGGACCGGAGCAGCCCATGAGGCAAGTGGCTTTGGTCCAAAGCCAAAATAATTCGAGCACCAAGCGGCTGAAGAAAGTTCACACGGGACAGTGTAAGCTCATCCTACATGGTCACCTCCCTTAGCTCACTCTCCCCACCTCTCTGTCCTAAAAGATCCATGAATGTTGTATTTCAGTTCCTGGTCTCTTTACCTCTGCCTAGATAGGAACCAATTTGCTTCCTTTTTGTTTTGTTTTGTTTTGTTTTTGTTGGATTCACTGTGTGATTCCAAGTTTTAGTTCTCTACATCCTTTTAGGAAAACATTTCAGAATAGTGAAACATGTTTTGAAGTGAGTGTTTCAAAAATGAGTCTCCTTCTTCTTGCAGGAAGCCAAAGGTCTCAGCCTGGTGTTCTGACTTGTTCAATTTTGCCCTTGATCCCTGCCTCAGGTTGCCTTGAGTCGTGACTCCCGGTGGCATCATTCAATCATGTATGGGTTAATTCCCTCGTTCGCTGAAATGTATTTATCTATTTACTTAATAATCACCAAGTCATCGAGTGTGTTGGTTGCTTGGGAAACATGGTCGTGGATGAGCAAAAAATAGATGTGTCCTTCTCCTGGTGAAATTTAAATTCTAGTGGAGGAGAAAGAAATTGTGAATCACATACAAATATGTATGTATATATTTGTATTTATTTGTATATATATATATATATATATATATATATATATATATATATATATAATGAGAAATCACGATAAGGGTTTGGAAGAAACACTGCAAATAACAGAAGGACCTGACCCAGCTGGGGAAAGTGACCTGAAGAATGGGACTAGAATGGGGATCTGGGATAAGAGGTTGGGAGCAGTGGTAGCAGGAGAAGCTATGTGCTCTAGGAAATCAGAGAACGAGCGGGAAGCTATCACAGGGCTCTTGGAGAAACGTGGCATTTCCTTGGATGAGGGTGGCGGCTCCAAGGAGGAGAACAACGGACACAGTGACCAGCTGGTACAGCCATATCATTGACTGGAGGGTGACAGGCAGAGCCAGAATGGGTGGGTGCGTTTGGATCTGGGGAACTGGATGCTCTCCACGGCTTCCTTGACTGTGGTCAGAACTGGGCCAGAGTGAATTTCACATCCCTTCTGTCCCAAAAAATGCCAGGCCCCATTCTAGATCCAGTGTAGACAAAGGAGGCATGGCTCCCACACTCGTGTGGTGGTGGACTTTCCTTCCCAAGCTGACTGTCACTCACTGTCTCAGCCCCTTTGGCTGTTGGGACCTCACTGTCAGCATCCTTTCTGTACGGGTTCCAGTAGCTTCTCACACATTACCCACAGCCCCACTTCAGCCACTCATGTAGGGCCCGCCTTCGATGACTACACTTGGCCTTTGGGTGTCCATCCTTGTACACCATGAGGTCAGACTCTTCTTCCTCTGGCTCACCCCACTACCCTTGCAATGCAGGCTTCTATCATTAAGACAAACATAAGAGAGCAATTAAAATACCTGCGACAAAGAGCATGGGGGCATCAGTTTTTGATTTTGTTTTGGGAGATGAACAGTAAATGTGTGAGAATGTGACGATTTTATCTACAAGACTCCAGATTACCAGAAAGCAAGAATGGGAGGTGTTTAGATTACTCTGTGAAGTCATCATTGTAAAGAGAGGTAGGTTCTCTCATTCTAGGTTCTAGAACAGGGTTCTAGACAAAGACCAAGCTTGAGTCCCTACTCTGTTGTTTATTTAGGTTAATAGTATCAAGGAATTTAGATAATCTTTCTGAATTTGGTTACTTTGCCATTTAAAGCAGAAAACAGCATCAACCCCCCAGGGTCCCCATGAGGTCCAAGTGGGGCCCTGGCAACCACAGACCACTGCACACAAGTGGGTCCACTGCCATTGGGTCTGTGGGCTCATTTTAA
The DNA here is from genome assembly GCA_004023965.1 of Spilogale gracilis. Classification (NCBI taxonomy): domain Eukaryota; kingdom Metazoa; phylum Chordata; class Mammalia; order Carnivora; family Mephitidae; genus Spilogale; species Spilogale gracilis. The sequence continues at coordinate 310,879 of PITA01000065.1, read as the reverse complement.
AGCCTCTGTCCTGTGTTCACCTTCTTCAAACATATTTCCTCTGCTCTCTGTTCAGAGGGGCACAGTGGTCAGCAGGAGACGTTTTCAGAGGCCTGAAACATACTGTCCTTTCTCTCTCATCCAGAGGAGAAGGAAGTGATGCATTCCAGTCCCAGAATTTCAGCCCAGTGGGCTCTCCCATGGTAAGGCTCACTGACCCGATCCATTCACTTGGTCAGTGAATATTTAATGTGGATCAATTTTGTGGTGGCCACCATTTGGATGCAAGAAGTGCAGATTTTTTTTAAAGATGGCGTGCTCGAAGAAGCCCATGGTCGGGGGAAAGAGCTCAGTCAATAGACAAGTGTCATGATAAGACATGTACCTTAAGATAAGGCAGGTGGGTATTTAAGATAAATTGGCAACCATGAGGAGGAAAATTTATCCAGAATCCAAGAGAGATAGAGGAGGGGGAAGGCATGGGACAGGTGCAGTCAACCTGTGATCTTCATGGGGCTCAGGAGCGGGAAAGAGATGTCGATGACAGGAAGGCTTTCTTGAAATCAAAACCATATTGGAAAATAGAGAAAGAATCTTCCCTTAAGTTCCTTTCTGGGTGTTTGCCTGTCAAGTCAGGGTATTTTTCAGCACAGAGGAATCAAACTTTTCCTGGATTGGAAAAGGAGACACTTTGCTCATGCATGTTCTTTCAAAAGTATATTGTGATCAAACCCGGGATTTGGTAAAAAGCCTCCAATGAGTTGTCTTCTTTTCTTTATTCCTTTGCTTCCCTTTTACCTGTAATGGCCAAACATGATCTGTCCTCCCCACACTGACACATTAGACAGCCACAGACCTTGAGCTGAGCAACTTTGGGGAAAGCAACTATTTTTTGCTGCAATCACATACATGCAATAATCAAGAGACAAAGAAATTCACAAACTCTTCAAGTTACGTTCAAAACCCCATCCCTGTCATTCACTTGAAAATACCAAGTACCTTCAAGGCAAATCACTGAAGTGGCTGAACAAGCTCTACTGCAATATTTAATGAGGCTTATAAATCCTAAAATACTTACGGGGCCATTGCTGGCTGGCAATGGAACTGTGCTTGCTTGAAATCGTGGGTGCTTAATTAGGTCTAATGAAGTCAGTTATCAATAATGTGTGTGTCCATGTCTGAACTAAATTTGTCTCTGCCTCTGTCACTCAGGGTGTCCAGGAATCTTTTTTTTTTTTAAGATTTTTTATTTATTTGACAGAGAGAACACAGCCAGAGAGGGAACACAAGCAGGGGGAGTGAGAGAGGGAGAAGCAGGCTTCCTGCTGAGCAGAAAGCCTGATGTGGGGCTCAATCTCGGGTCTCCGGGATCATGACCTGAGCCGAAGGCAGTCGCTTAACCAACTGAGCCACCCAGGCGCCCCCAGGAATCTTTTTGAACAGGGTTGGCAAACTTTTTTCTATCAAAGTCCAGATGTTTATGTTATTTATAGTTTATGTTTTGCTAGCCACAATGTCATTGTCATGGCAACTCAATGCTGTCATGGTGGGGCAAAGCAGTCATAGGTAATCTATAAACAAATGAGCAGGGGCGCTTGACTGGCTCAATCAGTAGAGCATGCAATTCTTGATCGCAAGGTCATGAGTTCAAGACCCACACTGGATGTAGAGATTCCTTTAAAAATAAAATCTTTGAGGGGCACCTGGGTGGCTCAGTCAGTTAACTGTCTGACTTCAGCTCAGGTCATGATCTCAGGGTCCTGGGATCAAGCTCCATGTAGGGCTCTCGGCTCAGTAAGGCATCTGCTTCTCTCTCTCCCCTTCCATACCTCCCCTCCCCCACTCACCTGCTCATGTTCTTTCTCTGTCTCAAATAAATAAAATCTTTAAAAAATGTTTTTTAAAAATAAAATCTTTAAAACAAAACAAAAAACAAACCAAAAAAATGAGTAGTTCTATATTCTAAAAAAACTTAGGGGCACTAAAATTCAAATTTCATATAATTTTCATATGTTGTGAAATATGATTCTGCTTTTGATTCTCTTTACTCCACTAAAAAATGTAAAAACTATTCTTAGGCCATAGCAGTCCAGAAATAGGCAGCTGGGTGGATTTAGCCTGGCAGCAGTAGTTTACTCACCTCTGATTTGGAGTGATGGGTTGTGCGGTCAGAACGGTTCAAAGAACACAAACTCTGGGGTGCCTGGGTGGCTCAGTTGGTTAAGCATCTGACTCTTGGTTTTGGCTCAGGTCATGATCTTAGGGTCATAAAATCAAGCCCCGTGTCAGGCTCCACATTCAGCAGGGAGTCTGCTTAAGATTCTCTCTTCCTCTGGCCCTGACTCACTCACTCTCTCTCTCTCAAATACATAAATAAAAATAAAATCTTAAAAAAAAAAAGAAAGAAACTGTGCCTTTCCAGTCCTACACCCGGGCAGCCAGGCAAAACCATTACCCTCCCTGAGCCTCCATTTCTTATCCCTAAAATGAAGATAATCAGAGGAACTTGGTGAGAATTAAGTGAGGTGATGTCAGTAACAGAAGTTCCAGAAGATTCCAGAGAGGTGAGCTCCAGAGCAAATGGAGTGCTTCACGTCACCTCTTCTTTCCTTTGCTTTCTATCTTTCTACCTGTGTTTTTCATTTCTTTCTCGTCCTTTGTATTTAATCTTCCCTTGTAGCAACGGATTCAATAATGAAGCATGAAAATGAATTTGCTCCCAACACAAGCAAAACTGCCCCTTCCCATATTGACTTGAACACTCCCAGCCTGGCCCTTTTCCTCTTGACGTCAGTGCCTGAGCTGGCCCCTGGAGGGCTGGGAATCAGCTACCAGTAAACATCAGGGAGAGACTAATGAGGCCACAACTGATTCATCAAGCTGGGTCCCATCTCTCTAAGGAAGCATCCCATTAGGGACGCAAGGTCTCTTGAGAGGATTCACAGTAGCAGCAAATGTCAGTGGCAATTATATGTGTCTCATCTGTCTTAACAGAGCGGCCACCCACTCCCGCCACCCTCAACCTTGCTCCAGCTCCCGAAGGTTTGCAATGATCACGGCTACCAATCACAAACTACAGGTCAGAGATTCCTCTCCCGAGCTGGTTAGTTGCAGAGGCTGGATGGGCAACCCTCCCCATCATGGATGGGAAAAGTGAACAATGAGACCCAGGAAGAAATGAGGTGGGGAGGTGGCCTGAGATTCCTGAGAGCCAGAGACTGGAATCCAAGTGGGGTCTTCAGAACCACCAAAACTTAATCCTTTCCAACTGTGCAAATATCCAGAAGTTATTTAACAAAGGCATCCTCTGGCCTACTGCTTCTTGAGGAACAGGGTCAGAAATCCTCCCATAGCGGGGCGCCTAGGTGGCTCAGTTGGTTAAGCGACTGCCTTAGGCTCAGGTCGTGATCCTGGAGACCCGGGATCGAGCCCCACATCGAGCTCCCTGCTCGGCGGGAAGCCTGCTTCTCCCTCTATAACTCCCCCTGCTTGTGTTCCCTCTCTAGCTGTGTTTCTCTCTGTCAAATAAATAAAAATCTTAAAAAAAAAGAAAAAGAAATCCTCCCATAGCAAATGCTTTCTATCAGATCTTGAGAATACCCAAGGAAGTGTATTCTCACTGGCCAAGACTCCACAGTTGAACAGGTATCATCAGAAGTAGATAAGTTGTAGTAGGGACAATGATGCTTTAGAATTAGCAGTCCATGTCCAAAGCTCTGCCACTTACTGGCTTATGACCCCGAACTTACTCAAACAAGATAACCCATGAGACAGCACCTTCTGAGCTATTGGGTTTTCCTGTTAGTATTTCTTCCAGAGATCCTTTTGATCATAAATTCCTCTCCAAAGGTTTAATGCCTTCAGCGAGGTAGGGGGTACCTTGTATCCCTCACTAGCCCCAGCAGCTAGCCAATTGCCCAGACCAAGGTCCAAAGCCTACCTATTGACTTAGGAGTTTTGGAAAAGAGGAACAGAAAAGCCACAGGTAATGAAACTATGAATGAAATAGTTCAAGATAATTCCCATAATTAACGTTTCCAGATCGAAAATTCCACTGAGTACCCAGAACAAGAGATACAGAAAGCCACATACCAAGGCATGTCAGTATAAAGCCCCGTGTTACCAAAAATAAAGAATAGATTCCAAAAGATTCCAAAGGGAAAGATTTTTTTCTAAGTTACCTTGAAAGAAAGAGAATTTTAATATTGACCAATTTCTCAGTAATAATACTGTATGTCAGAAGAACGATGCCCTAAAATTCTAAGGGAGTTAATTTTTAGACTTAGGTAGATATTTTCAAACATCCACGTTCTTAAAAAAAAATTCTCTAGGGCCCCTGGGTGGCTCAGTGGGTTAAAGCCTCTGCCTTTGGCTCGGGTCATGATCTCAGGGTCCTAGATCGAGGCCTACGTCGGGCTCTCTGCTCAGCAAGGGGCCTGCTTCCTCCTCTCTCTCTGCCTGCCTCGCTGCCTACTTGTGATCTCTCTCTCTGTCAAATAAATAAATAAAATGTTTTTTAAAAAATTCTCTAATACACTTTATTTTAGGAAGTTATTTGAGAATGTGCTAAAGCAAAACAAGGAGCCAAACCAAAAAAATGGAAAATGTGGGACCAGGAAACACAGGTATAACAAACAAGAGAAGAGAAGGAGAATCCCAGATTCCAGATGGGGGCAGAAGGAAGGGAGCAAACACCTGATCTAATGGCACAGTTTGGGGTGGGGGTGGGGTGGGGTGAATATAAAGGAAGGCAATGCAAGAAATTAAATTTAATCAAAATACACCACTTCCATTTGCAGTAAATAATATTTATAGTCATAATAGTGGAAATACCATCACTTCTCGGCCTTTTGGCTAAGATCAAGTGTAATAGTGGAAATACCATTTAACTGAAAATAACAAAATAGCCATATTGGAAGGATGGAATAGAGAAGGGGAAAGTGGTGCAATAGACATAAATCCTCATTTATTACAACAGGAAGAAAACAGAAAATGGCCAAAGATGATAGATCATGAAATTGTACCATGAGCATATTACTTAAAGATATAGAAGCAACTACCAGAAGGAAGGACTAAGGGGATTCAAAATGGCAGCCTACAAGGAGGACCAAGGGTTAGCAGAGATGAGGCAGGGAGTGTCCTTCCACTATAAAACTTTTGGTTATCACTCGATTTCTCTTTTTTAAAGATTTATTTATTTATTTGAGAGAAAAAGAGAGAGTGTGAATGCGAGTGGGAGGAGGGCAGAGGGAGAGAATCTCAAGCCCACTCCACACTGAGCACAGAGCCCAACCCCAGGCTCCATCTCATGACTCTCAGATCATGACCTGAGCCGAAATCAAGAGTTGGTCACCCAACCGACTAAGCCACATAGGTGCCCTGGTATCACTTGATTTCTTAATCATGCGTACTATTGCTTTCACACAAATTTTTAAATCTCAGTGAAGTATGATATGAAACAATAGATCTGATGGACAAAGACTAGAGGAAGAACACAAATCAACTTATGTACTGGAGCTTCTGGTAATTGTCTTCTTTCCCTTTGTTACATTTTGTTGTAGGGGTAAAATTGTATACATGTCTATAGATATACATATGATTATATGTTATATGCCTTATATATCATAAATTATTATTATATACCATATCTTCTTATATCTATCTTATGTATATTTATTTATAGGTTAGGCCTACTTTCATTACTTGCTATAACACAAAAATGCTTAAATTGTTATAAAAGGGATTCTGGAAAGATGGTAGCAGTGGGATCATAATTTCTCAATGATCTCCAAATTAAAAAGAAGAAGCAGCAGCAACTAGATAACAAAACCAAAAATGGGCAACATTTGCATCAAAATGTGACAAGGTATACACATGAACCGGAAAACACAAATGAGTGGGAACAAACCACAAGGGTCACAAGACCATCACTGTTGGCACTGTGAGCATCCATCAGGAGGAAGTGGAGAGAAGCGGTGAGCACCCCCACCCCTCCACAGAGCCCACAGATGTTCTCTAGCAGACACGGAGGGCCAATCTCAGAACAGCAGCTGCCATGGGGAGAAGTCCAGCTGTCTCCAAGCCTGGGTGAGAGGAGGGGTCTGCCGTGAGGACCAAGGGCTTACTCCTCACACGCAGGGGGCCCCACACCGAGGAAGCACGGCACACCCGAAAGGCGCGTCCATTCAACAAAATGAAGCGATGACTGGTTCCAATCAAGCTCAAGCACGTGTTTCCAACAATGAGCCATAAAAGAACATTTGGGTCAGAATTAGAAAGACTCAGAAGTGAGGTGAGAGACCCCGGAAAGAACAGAAAAGGGAAGGAAAGCACCGTTTCAGAAATGAAGACTAAAAAAAAAAAAAAAAGAAAAGAAATGAAGACTAGACCAGAGGCAACACAAGATCAGATAGATACATGTTTCTTAAGAGAAATAGAAGGTGAAAACGGCAGTCAGGCGAGGGAGGGTGGAAACAAAGAATAGATAAAGAAGCAAGAGTAACAGGGCGCCTGGATGGCTCAGTTGGTTGAGCGACTGCCTTCGGCTCGGGTCATGATCCCAGAGTCCCAGGATCGAGTCCCACATCGGGCTCTCCTGTCCGCAGGAAGCCTGCTTCTCCCTCTCTCACTCTCCCTGCTTGTGTTCCCTCTCTGGCTGTGTTTCTGTCAAAAAAAAAAAAAAAAAAGAAGAAGAAGCAAGAGTGACAAACACTGAAGATAGACGAGAATATCAGACAGAGTAGAGCTCCTGAAGAAAACCCACACAAGGGAACAGAACACATACTGCGAACGAGAATTCAAGGACACTTTCCTCAGTCACTCTATCGCACACCTGACACTAATAGAACTCTGGATGTCAGCTACACTGGAATTAAATTAATTAATTAAAACATTAAAACACTTGAAAGAAACAAAGAAAACTTCCCCAAAATTAAAAAAAAAAAAATCTGAAACCTCCCATTGAAAGAGCAGACATCATCCCCAAGAATACTGACCCAGAATGACCAGCACCAGGACACATTCCGGTACCATTATCCCGAACTTTTCAAGAAAAAAGAAAAAAGGCTTTAACCATTTGGAAAATAAGAGCATGGGACTTCATAATCCAGACTATTATGAGACTTTCCCAACAGCAACACTTTATGCCAAAAGGAAAAGGAGTGACATATTTAAGATAGACAAGGAATAGAAGTAGGAGGCCAGGAGTTTGTATCTGGTGAAACTGACCTTCAAGCTGAGAAGGCTGTGGGCATGAGGGCTGAAGCGGGCCCATGACGGGGCAGGCGAGGAGAGCAGGAAGAAAGAGGCAGGCTGCTCCCTAGGCCAGGTGCGGGGTTCCCAAACACGGGGCCTTGCTTCCCAGGCTGCTCTTGGGCAGCTATAAGAGGAGCAAACCTCCACCACCTCCACATACCCGCATCTTGAAGAGCTTCTGCGGAGGCCTTCACGGGGTTCAACCACTCCTGTCGTCCAGATTGCAAGAGCCTGTGGTCTCAAGGCAGTGTCTTGCCAGAGGCTTTCAGGGCAGGGAAGGACAGCGAGAGGCACACTCCAAGGGCAGGGGAGAGGGCGAGGCAACTCCGGTTGTCCCACCAGCTCACAGGTCGACCGGTGATCACTCCTCTCAGTGACCTCTTCCGGCGAAGACACAAACCAAGCTCATCAACATGTGATTACTTCGCTGCCCCCCCCCTCCAGTTCTGTCTGCAGAAAGTGTTTAGACACAGTAACCAAGCTCACTGGCACCAGAATATGTGGTCCTGAAATACAATTTCTTGTTCAAAGAAAGCAGTGATTCTCACAGTAACGGCTCCTGCCAGGCCTGGAGCAGAAAATAATGCAAGATGAACCTGAGACATTCGGTCCTACCAAATATCGAGGAAACAATTTTAAAAATCACTAGAGTGGGGGCACCTGGGTGGCTCAGTCATTGAGCGTCTGCCTTCGGCTCAGGTCATGAGCTCTGGGTCCTGGGATTGAGCCCTACATCTCCTCCCTCTCCCTCTGCTGCTCCCCGAGCTTGTGCAATATCAAATGAATGAATAAAATCTTTACAAATAAAATAATAAAATAAAATTAAAAATCCCTAGGGCAAAAACAACAACAAACCACTACAACTTGTCTAAAGGACTTGGGAACAAACTTGAAGAAGCTTCCACTGGCCTAAGACAATAAATGCAATGGGCTAAACCCCATCAAATATATCTAAATCCATAGGTTTGTAATTATATATATATATATAATACATATATGTATTTATATATATAGTACTTATATTATATGTATTTATGTGTGTGTGTGTGTGTGTGTGTGTGTGTGTGATTTTAAGATTGGAAACCCTCAGAGGATGATAGGAAAATAACTAGTCTTGAAAACTGGTCAATGGAAGGAAATAACCCAGCCTTTATCCTGCCATTCCTATATGACTGGCTACCAACATTTGACAACCAAATAATAAATGAGGGTATCTCTCTATAAAAGTTTTCCAATTACTAAATGAAAAAGAAACAATGGAATTAGAATATCACCATTTTGCAACTTTTAATGAACTTAAGCAGAAAAAGAAAGACCAGCAGACATTATGTACCTCCCGTAGTCATGCCTAAGAGTTCAGCCTAGGCCTGAAGAAACTGACCCTGAGTTCTGATCCAACCTCTGATCTAGTTTACCAGGAATATCGTAACTTTACCGAGGAAGATGCTTAACGATACCATGAGCATGCCATCAGCAAAGCCCAGCCCGTGCAAAACTCTGCAACTCAAACAGCTAGAATTCTTCAACAGATAAATTGTGAAAGAAAAAAAAGAGGATGAAGGAGGAACTTACAGATTGAAGGAAACTTGCAAGATATATCATATTTGGCGGGGAAGTGCCTCGGTGGCTCAGTTGGTTAAGCAACTGTCTTCAGCTCAGGTCATGATCCCAGGGTCCTGGGATCGAGCCCCACACCAGGCTTCTGGCTCAGTGCAGAGCCTGCTTCTCTTTCTCCCTCTCCCTTTGCCACTGCCCCCACCCATGCTCTCTCTCTCGCTCTCTCTCTCTTGCTCTCAAATAAAAATAAAATCTTATAAAAAAAATCAAAAATTTTTCAGCAGGTAAGACTAACCAACATTGTCCATTGTCCAGGAGCACACATTTGCATAAGAAAATGAAAAAGAGCTACTGTACAAATCAGAAAAATGGATATTTATAGGGAGAGCGGGTGTTGGATTGGGATAGTGCATGTGGAGGGGGTCCTGGAATGAGGGAATAATTCTATTTCTTGACCTGGGTGGTACTGACCTGAAAATAATTCATTAAGTCATGCATTTGTTATGTGTGGCTTCTTATGTCTGTGTTTTCTTTTTTAATAAAAAGCTACAATATGTTTTAGTAAAGACAGTCAATTAGGGATTTTCACCCAGGGTCAACAAGGGTATTAACAGATAAAGGCTTTCGTAAGCAATCTAACCATATCTATATTTCAAATAAATACTGGTCCCATGTGCCCATGTGCTTCGCAGGTTCAGAAGAAAATAAAATAATGACTGTGGCTCTGGACAGATAAATGTGAAGGTCTATAGAAATACCTAGGGCGCCTGGGCGGCTCAGTGGGCTAAAGCCTCTGCCTTCGGCTCAGGTCATGATCTCAGGGTCCTGGGATCAAGACCCGCATCGGGCTCTCTGCTCAGCGGGGAGCCTGTTTCCTCCACTCTCTCTGCCTGCCTCGCTGCGTACTTGTGATCTCTCTCTCTCTCTCTCTCTCTCTCTCTCTCTCTCTCTCTGTCAAATAAATAAATAAAATCTTTAAAAAAAAAAAAAGAAAGAAAGAAAGAAAGAAAGAAAGAAAGAAATACCCAGATAAAGATGAACTCAGGCTAACTGAGCCCCTACCGAACGTCAGAGACTGTACTGCAGGAGGCACTCTAGACACATCCTCTCACTGAACCCTTTCCACATCTCTGTGACATCATTACCATCATTTCCAATGTGGCAACAAAGACTCAGAGGGGTTCAGTGACTTACCCAGAGTCAAATAGCCAACTTGGCTATGACTGTAGCCACAGCCAAGTGAAAGAACTTTTCTCTTCAGAAATTAGGTCTCTGGACATAAGAGAACAAGGAAACACTAGCATCTATCTTGTCAGTGTATCGAACAATGAATAAGGTTGAAACCCAATGATTTACTGAACAAAATGGAATACTCTTGGTGACATACAAAAGCAAGTAGCCTAGAGGTCTTGCGTGAGAAATCATCCTTTGTAGAAAGTGCACTAGTGTAAAATTCATTAGTATCTTTTCAACAACATCATAGATATTTTTTACAACATCTAAGAATTAATTGAATCTGCAATTTTTAAATGCATGTTCATATAGATAGGTCCTTGAAGGGACTCGAAGTAATTCCACTCAACAGACAACTGAGTGAACGCCCAGCTGAAGATTCAGTGCACCCTCTCATGGGTGAAGCTACCAGCCTCATAGCCAACAAGAGTACCCTTCCTGATCCCTCCTGAGAGAGACCCGCGTCCCGTCCTGCAGCCTCTGAGACTCAGGCAGAAGTCTGGCCCTTGGGTTCCTGGAGACAAGCACCAGGCAGAATTCTGGCAGGAGGAGAAGCCGAAAAGAAAAAGAATCCACAGACAGGAAAGTGGGTCAGGTAGGTCCCCAAGGGAAATACCATTCATCCCAAAGGCCACTGCGAGAGCACAAAGAGCACTGAACTCAGACTCAGGACATCTGGGGTCCTGACTGCCATTTACTGGATTTGTGACCTCAGATGAAGTCATTTAACATTCCTGAAACTGAGCCTTCCCAGGGTATAAAAGGGTTAACAGCACCTGCCCTGCCTACCTCTGGAGGCTGCTGTAGAATCACAGGAGAACATAATTATAACTGGCGTTTATTGAATATTGAATGGTGGCCAGGTGCCAGGCAATGGGGCGTGGCTTCATATGCTGTGGTGCCTCCTAATTCTCCCCACCCTCTCGAGCGGCTCTGTTGTTGTCCCTCTTTTACAGGGGACAAATCTGAGGCTTGGAGAGAGTCGAGGATCTCCGCTATTTCAAAGCAAGCTGACCAACTCCAGGCCCGGTGCTCTTGACTGTGACACCATACCTCCTCCCGGCACACATCCCCCAGAAGGCCCCGTGTCTTTAAAACTGGGCAACAGAAGACACTTGGTGTTCTCCAGAAGCAAAGCAGAAGGGAGGCTTCGGGGTTATCTCCAAGCCAAGACTAAGGGACACAGGGGCTCTAGGAATAGAGGTCCCCCACACCCTCACGACAGGACAGCCTCACAAATAGCACGAGCAGCTGTATTTTCTCTGCATCCCACCCCCACCCCCAGAGGCAGCCAGCAACGTGCTCTGGAGAGGAGAGAGTTTCCAGGCTGCACCAGACAGCCCACTTTTTGCAGAGGAGACAAGAGGAACTTCTCAGAGCACAGACTCAAGGCCTTTGTCACCCTTCGGGTGATGAGACAGCAAGCCCCACCAAGGTCTCCACTGTGACTGAGAAGCATGGGTTAATACAGTAGAGAGCACATGATGTGCAGGTAGAGTATTAAGACCTGGTCCTACGTCTGCTCTGACATTAACCAAGTTGTGTGACCTTAGGCATCCACTGGTGGGACCCAAGGAGCTCCAAGTTCCCTCCTGAAAATATGACCCCAATTGTCCCATCTTCTCTACCCCACCTGGGCCATGCGGCCCTGTGACAGAGGAAGGGACTCAGCTCTTACCATGTGCCTGTAATGTGCAAGGTACTGTCAGTCTTTTAAAAATAATAATAGCAGTAATAGAACTTTCCAAGGCTTCCTCTGTGCTGGACTCGATGCTGACGTGCCTTGTGAATGTTGTAAGGACGAGTTATCCAAACTTGGAGATGAAACACAATGATTTCTCCATGGCCTTTCCAAGTCATGTTAGGGCACGAACAAGAGTCATTGCAGCGAGCGTCCTTTCTCAGCCAAAGGAGAGGGGTAGGGGTGGGGCAGAGCGATCCAAGAGGAGGGAGAGGTCCAAGGGAGACCTAGGAGCTGCAGGGAGGACCCAGGGTGCCACAGAAAGAGAAGCAGTCAGGGAATGCACAGGGAGTCTTCACAAGAGGTTGGGGAATCCCAGAGAACATGGAGGCGTATGTTGGGGAGAAGCACAGCAAGGTGGCTGGAAGGCTGGGGGGTCTACTCTTCCTGTCCTGGCCAATTCCTACTCACTCTTCCAATCCCAACTTCAACATGGCCACCTGGGGGACCTGTGGGGGACAAGTCAGGTTTCCCTGCACCATGTTTCCAAAGTGTTCTGTCCATCCCCTGTGATAGTACTCTTGGAGCTTGTAATTACCTGTCTAAGGTGCCACTCCCCCTCCACGAGGGCAGGAGCTATATCTGCCCGAGACTGCTGGGAATCCCACAGGAAAACACAGCACCTCACACACACACACACACACGCACACGCACACGCACACGCACACGCACACGCACATGCCTGTGTGTGTGTGCGGGGATTGAGATGGGGATGGGGGAAAGAGGATGGATTATCTGCAAATCCAGATGAGAAAGCAACGGGAGGAAATAAACTATGTCTGAAGAAGCAAGGGTGTGAGGGGAAAACAGCGGCATTTAAAATAACAGTATACCATCTTACCGGAAATTCTGGAAATGTTATTTCATTTTACTATGCCAAGCCCATGTATGCTTTCCGACAGGGAGGCAGGACCTATAATGAGAGAATTCCATCACCGCTTAGCTGTCAATGAGGACATGCCTTTGCCAGCTGCTGGCTGATTCAAAGTTTCACGGTTTGTTCTCAACTCATCATCTATTTTAAAAACGACTGACTTGAGCTTCGCTTCCAGCTACCTAATAGTTCATCTCTCCTTACACCTCAGGATTCCCTCTTAAGCTCTACTTTACAATTTAACCTCTAAAATAGCCCCAATTCCATATATTCTGACCTGCTGTCTATATAAACCATCAAAAATACCTTAGAAGTTTCATCATTTCTAATTTCATGTTGTAAGTCCAGACTGGCTTCTCGCATCCAAAAGCAGCACAAAAAAAATCCCTGAGTCAAGCCGTGTACCCTGCTTGGGGATTCAAGAACTGTGCTTTTGGTCATTATTTCCCACATTAACCCTTCGTTCTCTCCATAATCAAGTCCGATTTTTTTAAGCTCATAAAGTTACGTATCTAATATATGGAGTAAGCATTGAACCAAATGTTGGAGGGACAAAGATGAGTACAGCAGTAACAGGAGAGAAATGTCCTCACAAACACAGTCAGGAAGGAAGGAGGGGAGACTGCTTTCCCTGAGGAACTAGTATTAACTTAGACACAGTGTGAATGCGATAGCTTTCATTGTCCCTTTCTCAATGGGCGAAATCAAAATTACAGCACAAGCTAAACTAAAATGATAGCTACTGTTTTTCACTCATTAGGTTATAATAATATCTAGTGGTAACATTTTTATCAGTGCTTCACCATCAGAGAGACAGCAGGGAGGGAATTCTGTCATTTACTGTTGGTGGGAACGTCATTGTCATAGGCACTGTAGAGAAGAATTTCTATCAAAATTTTTAATCAAAATTTTAAATGTGTTTATCCAGCAGCGATTCTACTTCGGGTATCTCTCGTGGAGAAATACTCATGCGTACAAAGAGACCATTATAAGAAAGTTATTTGCCGGGGCGCCTGGGTGGCTCAGTCATTAGGCATCTGCCCTTGGCTCAGGTCATGGTCCCAGAGTCCCAGGATGGGGTCCCGGGATCGAGCCCCGCATCAGGCTTCCTGCCCTGCTTCTCCCTCTCTCCTCTCTCGCTCCCCCTGCTTGTATTCCCTCTCTTGCTGCGTTTCTCTCTGTCAAATAAATAAATAAAATCTTTAAAAAAGAAGGAAAGTTACTCGCCTTGTTTGCAATACTAAGAGAGAGGAAACTATCCACTGTGCTTCTCAGAGATACTATGCAAAAGTTACAAGGAATGAGCTAAATCCATTAACTACCACAACGGCCAGATAAGAGAAATTAAATGAAAATAACTGTTAGAGAGTATTAAAATCTGGGACCATTCATGTTAAAAAACAAAACAAAAAGTAAAAAGCATGCATGCATGTACCTGTGGCAAGCACTGTTGGTTTTCTCCCAAAAGTCATTTCCTACTCATCCATCCTCCTGCAAACAGATGTCTAGAATTTTGTTTTGTTTTGTTTTTTTCCCCAATCAACAGTCAGGTAGCTATGTGCACCGGGACAGCAGTTCCCACCACCAGCTCCTGGGATGACGCATGCTCAGTTTTATGGAAAATTCATTAGTAACTGGTCTAGAGCCTGTGACCTTATTCTGCCAAAGAAACATAAGGGAAAGTCTGCAGGGAGACTTCTAGGAGAGAATTTCTCCATTGATCAAAAGGAAGAGAGGAGGCACCTGCATGGCTCAGGCGGGTAAGCATCTGACTCTGGGGGTCCTGGGATTGAGCCCTGTCGAGCCCCAGTGGTGAGCTCAGTAGAAGTCTGCTTTTTGCCCCTCCTCCTGCTCATGCTCTTTCTGTCTCAAATAAAGTATTAAAAAAAGAAATTTAAAAAAGGAAAGGAAAGGAAAAGCCAGGCCAGAGAAGAGACTGTTTGCTCCCCATCCCCTTCATTCCAGCTTAGGATGCTCTCATGTTGTGTGAGGATATGGGACCTGAGGTACAGCAGCCATTTTGTAGCCATGAGAAACAGGCAAAGGGAACCACACTGAGCAGAGATCATCGGTGAGCCACCAAATGGATCCCAGAGCCAGTTATCCACCTCTAGACTTCTTTTTTTTTTTAAGATTTTATTTATTTATTTGACAGAGAGAATCACAGCGAGAGAGGGAACACAAGCAGGGGGAGTGAGAGAGGGAGAAGCAGGCTTCCCGCCGAGCAGGCAGCCTGATGCGGGGCTCAATCCCGGGTCTCCAGGATCATGACCTGAGCCGAAGGCAGTCGCTTAACCAACTGAGCCACCCAGGCTCCCCCCACCTCTGGACTTCTTAAACAATGAATGTCCTTATGATTCAAGCTAGATTCAAGCCTTATTTGCCAGATTCTGCTTCTTGCACCTGAATGCATATTTGATGACAAAAACAAAAAACCTACTAGGAAGATACACATCAAATTGTTTATTAATAGAAGTTCCCTTGGGTAGGGAGGAAAAAGACAACTTTCACTTTTTCTTGAAATACGTTTTTTTCCAGGGTGCCTGGGTGGCTCAGCCGTTAAAGCATCTGCCTTTGTCTTGGATCACGATCCCAGGCTCCTGGGATCAGATCCCACAACGGGCTGGTTGCTCAACAGACAGCCTGCTTCTCCCTCTCCCTCTGCCACTCCCCCTGCTTGTGTGCGCTCGCTCTCTCTCTCTCTCTCCATCTGTTAAATAAATAAATCTTTAAAAATAATAATTAAAAAATTTTTAAAAAGAAAAACACATTTTAAAAAAATCTTCCATTAAAGACCGCATGGGGCGCCTGGGTGGCTCAGTCAGTTAAGCGTCTGCCTTCAGCTCAGGTCATGATCTCCCTGAGATCAAATCCCACATCAGGCTCCCTGCTCAGCGGGAAGTCTGTTTCTCCGCCTCTCGTGTTCCCCCTGCTTGTGCTCTGTCAAATAAATAAAATCTTAAACACACACACACACACACACACACACACACACACACACACACACACACATAAACAAAGAAGCAGATGCAGCAACGGGTGCAGGTAGTATGATAGAAGTCCATCTCCATCTCGCCAGATACACAGTGTTTGAAGGCAGAAAAAGAAAAGGCAAGAAGGCAGTGTCAGCAAGAACAAACGTATGGGGGAGAATAATAGCTGGGCTTATTCAGGTGAAATTTCAAGTAGCTCAAGATTTCTGGAGCACAAGGTAAATGAGAAAGCTGGAGAGATGGAAGAGGCCAAGATAATGGGTCTCTCTACCAAGCGAAGGAGCTTGAGTATCGTCCTGTACATGACTGTGGTCACGATGCTCGCAATGGCGGTGGCGAACAGTCCCTCATGACAGCTTGCTCTGGGCTGGGGGCTATTCCGAGCCTGATAACTAGTCCTAGAGGGCAGGTTTATTATTATGCATTTTTCCATAGATGGGAAAATGAAAGGGTTTGGGAGAATGAGCTGCTGAAGGATTTTTAAGCAAGAGGAGGGTGTTAAGATTTGTATTTTTTAAAACACATCTCTATACATACTCAAATATTTACAGATGAAGTGATACGTCTTGGCTTGGCTTCAAAATAACCAGAGAGTGTGTGGGTGGGGACAGAAAGATTTCCAGGAGCTGCTTATTGCCCAAGCTGGGTGATCCCTCCAAAGAGATTTATTATATTAGTATTTGTCCTTTTGTATATGTTTTAAGTTTTCCATAATAAATGTTAAAAGAAATGGTCACTGGTGGGATGCCTGGGTGGCTCATTTGGATAAGCGGTTGCCTTCAGCTCAGGTCATGATCCCAGGGTCCTGGGACTGAGTCCCACATCGGGCTCCTGGCTCAGCAGAGAACCTGCTTCTCCCTCTTCTGCCGCTCCCCCTGCTTGTGCTCTCTTGCTCTCGCTCTCTTAAAAAAAAAAAAAAAAAAAATCACTGGCTGCAATGTGGACATCCGATTGAAAAGCATGAAGCAGAAAGTAATGCCACCCAGCCAGAAGGTTAACAGATGAAAGCTGATCAGAGCTGGGGAAGCAGCAGGATAGAAAAAAAAAAAAAGAGAGAGAGAGGACTTTTGAGAGAAGAATAAAATTGCTTGGTAACTAGTGTTTGTGGTGGAAAATAGAGGTAGAGAAAAATCTCAGGTTGCAAGTCAGTCTCAGGTACCTAGCTTACAAGTGACTGGGTTAATGGAGGAGCAGTTCACATGACAGGGAATGCAAAGACAAGTTTGGGAAAGTGGAAGGAAGGGTGTGGAAATGTGTTTGGTTTGGGGTATGTCAAGTTTGCTGTGCCAATAGGTTGGACTTCCAAACTAATAGCCCTTTCGTAGAAGACTTGAGTATATAGCCCCAAATACACATATTTGTCTAGAGATTATCCACACAATCTGCAGTATAAATACATTTTGCACAGCACGGGAGTCCTATTTGCTTCCCACAATCTAATGCACCATATACTGTCTGAGTCTGCACGCCCTGCTCTGAGGATCAGTGATCAATGTAAGGATGATGGCTTTAGGGACTGAGAAGTTCAACCTCTCTGAACCTCAATTTATTTCCCTGTAAAAAGAAAGTATCAGGGCACCTGGGTGGCTCACTAGGTTAAGCATCAGACTCTTGGTTTCAGTTCAGGTCATGATCTCAGGGTTGTGACATCAAGCCCTGTGTCGGGCTCCAAGCTCAGTGGGGAGTCTGTTTGAGATTCTCTCTCTCCCTCTCCTTCTGCCCCAACCCCTGCTCAAGCTTTAAAATAAATAAAATCTTAAAAAAAAAAAAAAAGTTGCAGCTATTAAAAATAAAAGTATCCCTTCCCTTACAGAGGAACAATGCAAATTTCCTGAGATTACATGTATATACTGACATCAACAAAAGTATAGCACCAGGGGCTCAGAAATGCTGTTCCCGCCCCACATTCTACCTCCTCCTCACACCTCTTGCCCCAGCCCCCATTTCCTCATAACAGAATAGACAGTGCTTGTGTCATGTGACTTGGGTCTGTGATTAATTTGGAGATGCATGTAAGTGGGAGGCCAAGCAGCCTGAGCTAGCTGATTGTAAGCGTGGCAAGCACTTCCCTTCATGAGCATCTGCTTGCTTCCATCCCACCCCCTCCCAGAAGTGCAGAGATGCGGGCTACAGGCCCCGCGGCAGGTCACACATTCTGCACAGACTTGAAAAGGCCTGCATTATCCTCACCAGAGACACACACATGCACACTTCACATCTGATAAGACTTCTCACCTGTGATTTGTTCAAACAGCAAGAATTTCAACAGACTAATAATTCGTTAGTTCAGGAACTATTTGTGGGGCTAGGGGACAGTTGAGTAGGAAACGCCAAAGATTTCAACTTACCATCACTCCAGGTAAACCTGTGATGCATCTGCCGCCCCCTCCCCCCCCGGACAGAAGCCACATTCACGCTATTGTGGCAAGTGCCAACAAAGAACCGTGTAAATGAGATCATGACAGTGGCTCTCATCTCCCCGAGGATTTAGCTTGGCACTAGCTACAAGAAACGATGAGAGGGGCGCCTGGGTGGCTCAGTGGGTTAAAGCCTCTGCCTTCGGCTCAGGTCATGATCTCAGGATCCTTGGATCGAGGCCCGCATCGGGCTCTCTGCTTGGCAGGGAGCCTGCTTCCTCCTCTCTCTGCCTGCCTCTCTGCCTGCTTGTGATCTCTCTCTCTCTCTCTCTCTGTCAAATAAATAAAGTCTTAAAAAGAAAAATTAAAAAAAAGAAAGAAAAGAAACGGTGAGAGCCTGACTCAAATTCTCAACTCCCATCAAGAGTATATAAACATTAAAAGATACAGGTTCGGTAGTATTATGTGACTGGAGAACAAAGAGCACATTTATCTACCTTCGAGATTAGAATTGGGAATTCTTTCCTCTGCCCCTAGGAGAGTGTAAAAATGATCTAGAGGTGTTAAAAAGTAGTTAAGATTTCAACTCCTACTTCCATCATTTTCTCTAGAATGGTAAGTTCCTGTAAATCTTTACACTCTAGGAACTGAAAATCGTATGCAAAATAACCACATATAAGGCTTGGGATCCACATCTGAAATGAACAATGATGTAGCAGAAGTTAGACAAGGTGATGGTAAACAGCTAGAGAGCTCTGCCGTTGGGGACTCCAGGTCCAATGCTGCCCTCTAGCACCGGCGAGGGGAATAACACGAATAAGTCCACTGGTCTCAGGACTAAAATTTTTGGCATTGGTATTTATTACAGAAGTTGTTGCCTAG
Source organism: Spilogale gracilis (assembly GCA_004023965.1). Lineage (NCBI taxonomy): Eukaryota > Metazoa > Chordata > Mammalia > Carnivora > Mephitidae > Spilogale > Spilogale gracilis. The sequence goes on along the minus strand of PITA01000065.1, from coordinate 292,009 downwards.
AAGAGAGGACAGGGGAGGGGCACTGCAATTACACAGCAATAGCCCACCTTAATAGAAAGTGTCCTTTCAGAAAGATGCCGGCATTCGGCAATACACCATCTAGGGCTGCTCTAAGTCATTGCTAGTGGACCTAGAAGGGTCTTAAAGATGCAGAAGATGCCCTTCACTGAGCTGTTTGCTTGAATATAGTTAAGTGGGATCCATTACTTCTTTGGGCCGAGTCAGAACCATTCTTTGTCACTAGAAAAATTCCCTCCTCTAACCTGACTTTCCCAGGTATTCACAAGGAGGTGAGGCGAAAGTTTGTAGACCTACTTGATACTTTTCATAACTAATACTCCTTAAACACATGGTCGAATGTCAGTTTAAAGCAAGGTTATACTACAACCAAATTATGCAACAAACTGTCAACCCCCAGAGCCTAAATTAAATGGAACATTTAAATGGATGTCATAAATATTTCCAGGAAATCAGCAGGACACATGTACCAAGATTTCCTGGGACCCCTCTCCCACCAAACACCAATGACAACCATTTGAAGTAATATGCCCAGAAAAAGTCTTCTCATTTCCATTATCACCATTTCAAGAAAACCTGGAAGTTCAAAATTAATTCGAAGAAATCTTCTCACTGTTTTCATATGAAACCAACTGACCTTAACTAGCTCAACAGAGGTTCTGTTAGCTGATACCCTAAAACATGGACAGCTCTCTGCTGGGAAAGGGGGAGACAGTAATTAGGGTAAAGTGTGAAATAGAAGAGTATCTGTCTATATTATTTCTGGCAACAGACAGGTGTTTCCAATCCCTCATGTTTAGTCTGAAAAGAAACGCATCCAAACTGTGTGTTTGTGTGTGGGTGGGAAGGAAAAAACAACATACATTTATTTTCAAACAAAAGTTGCTATTTGTTTATTAAGACATTACTGTTAAGTTAAATAAGCACAGCTGGCTCGATAAATCATTATACATATATTATCACACATTCAGAAAGCTTCTGAGAAGATATATCAAGATGGGCTTCTCTTGTGGCTCTACTGGATCTGAGAAAAGAACAGAAGAAATTACACACTTGCTTTACAGCTGCTGGTCACCCACAAACAAACGTGTTGGCTATATAACTTGGGGAGGCTGCTCTCCCCTCTTGGCTAACGTGGTTTTGCTCAACAATTAAGCGTATATGCACTCCCAGAGTCTCTTCAATCTGAGAGAACATGTACAAATCTCAGGGAAGAGATGAACAAGCCAATTGCAAAGCTCAACTTCAGAGCTACCACATTTCCGAGTCAAAGATCAAGCCATGGAAAGGGAAGCATGTCCTACTGTCTTAAATACTGGGCAGCGGGGCGCCCGAGTGGCTCAGTCGGTTAAGCCATCTGCCTTTGGCTCAGGTCATCATCCTGGAGTCCTGGGATTGAGCCCCACATCAGGCTCCCTCCTCGGTGGGGAGTCTGCTTCTCCCTCTGCTGCTGCTCCCCCTGCTTGTGCTCTCTCTCCCTCCCACTCTCGTTTTTCCCCAGGTCTTTAAAATCTTAAAATACATACAGGGCAGCAAAACTGATGGCCAACCACTGACAAGCCACCATTAACTAGCCATGGGGCAGGCTACTTTTCACCTCTCAAGAAACATATACAAAGTAAGGGGTTTTGAGCTCATGGAAGCTATATCTGAAGATCCTCATCTCTCACGATTCTGTCTATCCTTCATGGATGAAATGTTCAGTAGTAACAATTTTCATAACCATTACTGAACACCATATTAGAGGTCTGACCTCAGGAAAACAGAGCCAGATTGTTGTGATTTGGAATACAGATGCCCAGGGAAGGCTCAAGTCCAGCTGGGCTCCTCCTGATCTACTTCCCTTGTACTTCACCACCTGAAGGTACAGCCACCCAGGGCAAAGAAACAAAGGTCAGCTAATGTGGTCCCTCTGCCAAATGACAGCAACTGGTATAAACCCTAAAACCTGAAGAACCAATAAAAAAGGATTTTCTTACTTCAAATATTCGGTTTAGAATTCTGAGTAATGGTGCAACCTGAAAAAGTAAAAGACAAATCATCTAAATAACTCTGTAATAAGCCAGAGTACTGTCGATGAAAATGACATTAGGAAGATTTTAGGAGGGAAAAAATGTAATCATAATCATTCTCACCTGGCAGCTAGACATTCTTTTATAAAATCTGGACTGAAAGATCACTCCAAAAATGACGGGGACTGAGAACAATGGAATATATCAACTTCCCAGTGTACCCCATTTTCCTTTCAAAGTAGAACCTGAGACCCTATTACTGTTTGCTATACCCTCTTTTCACAATTACCTCCTCAAAACCAATTTACAATCCTCCTTTCCTTCACACCAGATTTCAGGATTTCAAAAGCAGGCCTTCCCTGAAGTATATAAACAGAGAGACCTACGCAGCACTTCACACCAACACAAGGGAGCAGGGACGAGGGCTGTGACTGAAGTCAGCTCCCCCGGAAGGGCCGCCTTGTCACCTGTATCTTCTAGCAACCGTGCAACTAGGGTTTGTTTGTTCCTGCTTTACGGCCAAGTATCTGGAGTGCAGAGAAGAACCTGAACAGAACCTGACTTTGAGACATCTCTGTGGCTGACGTCCTTACTTACAGCCTACAGCTGGCAGGAAACGCAGCACCTCTTTCCAAACACAAACAAACAAGTCACTTAAATCTAGTGGAGTAAATAATAAACTGTCAAATCAACAAAGGTCAATCTAAACATAAAGCACCAAGAGAGCGGCAATATTATTAAATTGGCTACTCTTCCTCAGATTGACATTCTCAAAATTTAGCATACCACCCCCCAAATAAATAATTTTTAAAAAATTAATAAGTAAATTTCCACGTGAACTTTTCCGCTAGTCACATTTTACGGTAGAAAAACCCATTTTGGGGACACTTGGGTGGCCAGTTAGGCATCTGCCTTAGGCTCAGGTCACGATCCCAGGGTCTTGGGATGGAGTCCCCCATCGGGCTCCCTGCTCGGCGGGAAGCCTGCTTCTCCCTCTCCCACTCCCCCTGCACAAGCTCTCACGCTGTCAAATAAATAAACAAAAAATGCATTTTGTTAGATAACGAAGATGACAGTCAAGCTAAACACTCTACAATTAATAATTTATCACTGCAGCTCATCAATAAACTACAGAATCAATAAACTACATGTAAGTGCAGAACTGGGAATGTAACAACAGTATCTCTTCATATTTTCAAGAGAAGGTTACAGGTATGTCTGACGTTTAAACATAAATAACACGCACCTGTATAGCAGGGCCTTGCCCTTTTCATTCCCCAAGGCAAAATACCCACTTCTGGGAGAAAAATCCATGGTATGAACAAGAGAAATAGTCTTCTTTTTAATGACTGGGAAGTTTGAAAATACTGTACAGGAGGGAAGGTGAACCTGTAGGAAATAATACAAAGCATTAAATCACAACAACTGCAAACTCATCTCTCTTAAATTTTAGGCTTCGTTCTACCTTTCTGCTGGAACAAAAAGCTCATTTTGATTGCAGTACACGTGATGTACAATTCTCTCAAAGGAGCAAGGTATTCTGAAATTAAAATTTCCTTTTCAGTGTGCTATTAACTGAGAGGGAAAGGAAGGGAAGAGAAGAAAGCGTCTCCTTGGTGCGTCTAATGCAGTATCCAGCACGATGTTTGCGAGATTCCGGTGTTTGCCGGGGGAATACATGAATGAACACACACAAGTAGAAAGTCAACAGCAGTACCCATTAATATTCTATCTTAATGACCACAGGAAACAATACAAAAATTTGGTCACGGGGCACATACTTTAACTATGAAGAGTCTGATTTTACATAAGGAAAAGGAAAGGCCTAGCCGACTATTCCAATAGCATATGATTTCTTCACTTTTACTTTTCAACCCCTGTTATGTATTCTTTGCCTTTTCCAATCTCTTCTGAAGGAGGACAAACTAGTGAAAGCCTGGTTCATTGAGTGAAACTGTGTTCGGATTTGAACAGAGCCAAAAAGCTGGCTTCCAGGTCAGGCCTAAACATGAGGCGGCCGCAGTCTCTTTCTCCAAGAGAGTTGGCTTCAGGGGAAAAGCAGCCTGAGCCCCAGCCCAAGACTGACACAAGTCCTCATCCGATTTGTGGACAAACAAAACCCCAGCACAAAGGCAGTCACCTGAACGAGACGAGAACTTTAACAGCTCTACCTTTCAAATACCCTCTCCCTCTTCTAAAAAACACAGCACCTTCATGTCCCAATATATGTGGAGAGCTATCACTCAGCTATTTACCTTGGTGGTCTGTCATCCTCCACACTTGCAGATGACGCTTTAAACCATCCAGTCAAGGTGATTTTCATCAACGAGCCCTGGGTAAAACCCAGAGATACACACCTCTATTAAACAGGTTTCAGTTAGTTACTTATTAGGCCCTATTCCTTCTGATATAGACCTACTGACCATTTCGTCAAGAGACTGAAGTGTACAGTGACTCTCCAAGACATCTCATCGATCCTCAACTTGCCCAGAAAACAGGTTCTTCCTGTGCAGCATGGCATCGATGCAGAGGCATCAGTACTAACGAGAACTATTCTAGACCCATTAAAGCCCAGGAGGTGGCAGTACCTGGACTTGGTCTTGACTTTTAAACTTTTAAACACCACTCTCTACATAGGTTCCTTGAAAAAATATTAAAAAAAGAAGAAAAGCAGACTTAATAAAGCAGACTAGTTATTTTAGGAGCGAAGCCACAATATAAATACTGCAAAATTTGTTTACACTTAGTTTGGGAATGTGGATATTATATGAATTTTTGGCAAGTGGTTGGCTTTTTTTTTTTTAAGATTTTATTTATTTATTTTACAGAGAGAAACACAGCCAGAGAGGGAACACAAGCAGGGGGAGTGAGAGAGGGAGAAGCAAGCTTCCCACCGAGCAGGGAGCCCAATGCAGGGCTCAATCCCGGGACTCCGGGATCATGACCCGAGCCGAAGGCAGTTGCTTAACCAACTGAGCCACCCAGGCACCCCAGTGGCTGGCTTCTTAATTGTGTTTTGCTTAGGCTATGATAAGTCTGCAGCCTCCTAGCATGGGCCAACTTTGGACAGGTGATCCAAGGCATCATGGGAGCAGACCATCAGGAATCAACCATTTCCTGTAAGTGCCAACAAGAGAACTGTCCTATGCCTAACTTTGTTTCCACCCTATACATCACCTGGTACTTTTAAACTACGCCCCAGATATTTGCTCATTAACTCTGCTGGCCTGACTAAAGTCTGGGAAGCTGCTTTTCTGACTCTTCCAAAACAAAACATACCAAAACCAACCTTTCCACTTGAATGACTTAATGAAAATTACATTAAACCACCCCCTTTATTTTCTAAACTAAGTTGGAAAAAACAGTCTCGCTAATTTGGATTCCTGTAACTCCATTCTTAGGTCAATTGCTTCCTACTCCATACTTAGGTCAATATAGGGAACTCAATATGGGGAAAAATTGAAGCACAAGACACATAGCAATTTTTTGAAGCCCATTTTTACCAGAAGGTCACTGAGTTATTTTTACAGCTAAATCAACAGAAGAGAGTATCAGAAATACTGTGGTAAATACATACAATGAAGTGCATGATATGAATGGTCTCTCCTCAGGCGACAACCTACACAGCCGTACGCAGCAGCCCCAGCTTCATACAACAGGCCCGTGGGCTCCTTCTGACGGAGGAGAAATACCAACTCCTCAACACCTTATTTTTATATTTTATCTCTTCTAGATTTGACTATCACGAGCAAAAACATGTTTACAATGGTCTCCTAAGAGACCCAGCTGCATCTGTTGGTGAAGGCCCCCAGTGGCCTCTCCCCCTCAATCAGACTTCTTCCCTCACACAAACAACTCCCACCCACCTGCTAAGACATCAGCAGGGCTCCAACTTCTCTTTATGGCCCTTGTGTTAAAAGCTATACCTGAACTGTTAATTAGGAAAAAGCCCACGGGCTCCTGGGTGGCTCAGTTGGTTCAACGTCCAACTCTTGATTTCAGGCCAGGTCATGATCTCAAAGTTGTGGGATCTGAGTCCCATGGCAGGCTCCATGCTCAGTGGGGAGTCTGCTTGGGATTCTCTCTCTCCCTCTGCCCATTCCCCCGTCCCCCAGCTGGTACTTGTGTGTGTTCTCTAAAATACTTAACTCTTTAAGAGAAAGAAAAAAGCCGTAAAAACCCAACTTCTTCGCCTCAGAAAGTTCCCTTTACCTCCAACGCCATATCTGTCATCACATTTAAGGGCCCAGATATCAAAATTCAACAAGTAAAAAGCTCACTCATCCTTAATTTAAGGGAGAAGTTCCACAACTTTCTACTACATCAAAGACTGCAGAGGCAGTGACACTTTAACTTTCGTGTCTTCCCGGTGCCACGGCCAGGTTTCTGCCCACCGCTTGGGGCTGGGGGAGCACAGCCATTTGGGTGGCTCTATGAGACTACCTTTAATGACACTGAGGCTGTCCCATGAGGCATTCTGAGGCTGCTATGCCTGGCTTCCTGCCATCAGATACTATGGCTGACTACCATTTAAAAAATGGGATTTGGCTATTACTAATGAATTCCTTGTGTGATTCTGTCACAGTAAAAACCATAAATGCTGCCATGATCACTGAAGCAAACGAGGCAGAACTAACTACTAGGCATCTGGCAAAATGTATTATGTCAACAGGAGGTGGATCCCGGGGTTTTCTAAAACAGTTCACTACCATTAAAATGATAAAAGGTTAATGTGTGCCAGTCCACCACTCCCATTAGAGGAACGGGGATTTTAAAACGGACTTGAATTAGAAGCTTCTCATTCATCAAAGGATTCATTCAGCACAAAGGCAATAAAACATAATGCTGTATTTTCCACTCTTTTCCAACAGAATCCTTCTTCCCTCCAAGAAAAGCTCATGGAAAATGCCAATATACAGCACTGATGACAGCGAAGCTGCCTGATGTGATGTAAGCCTCCTCCCTGAGCTACTTGCCATTTCAAGTTTTGTACACCTTCTAGGGAACAGAGAAATTCAGCTGGAAAACCACTAACGTCCTAGAAAGAATGGAGAATCTAGAAGCACAGTTTCGCCCTTTACAGGCTGTTGACTTTGGGTGAGTCAGTCCTGTGACGACTGTTATTTCGCTCACAGTTTCTTTTGGAGAACTCTTTGTAAATCTTTGTAAACTATACACTATTACACGAAGCTAATGAAGTATGCAAGACCCTTTGGTAAGTGAACAAGATAAAGGCAAGAGCGTCTGCAGGGTGCCTGTGTCAGCATACATGTAACACCACCACAACACAGTACCTCCATTCAGGGCTCTGGGCCATGTGTGAACCTGGTGTCTGGAGCAAATAACGAAGAAACCGGTTCTGCCTACAGCATAGAAAACTTCAAAGAGATGCAGTGACATGTCAGCTGGGCTCTGAGGTTCTGAGGTTGGGCAGAAAGGAGTTAATACAGACCTGAGGCTGCTATGCTCAGAAAGGCCTACTTTCAAGGGTGGCCCTTAAAATCATGTTTGGGAACTGAACTGGGAAACAGTTCTCTACACTGATGCGACACTTTCCCTAAAGGATAAGGATGGCTCACCAGGCCTGAAGCATTTGTACGATGTGGTTTCCGTTAAACACCTGCCCTCACTTCTGGGAGCCTAGAATTTTGGTGCATGCTAGGCAGAGGGTAGCTACATGATCAACAAAAAAAGACCTTGAGCACAGGCCCTAATGAGGGACTGCCTGATACAACACAATCAACCCATGTGGTCACAACTTGTTGGAGGAATTAAACGTGCCCTGTGTGACACGTGCCCTGTGTGACTCCACTAGGAGGCTTCCCTTGGAAGTCGGTACCTGATCTCCTCCAGATTTTGCCCCCTGTACCTTCCCTTGGCTGACTTTGCTGTGTATCCTTTCCTGGGAGCAACTCTCAGTCATAAATGAGACCACACACTGAATCCTGTGGGTCCTTACACCAAACGTGGGGGAGGTCCTGGGAACAAGTACTAGCTAGCCATTTAAAGTGTAATATGCTTACATGATTTACTTTCAAGCTCAATTTATTTTCAAAATGCCTCCCCTCCTCCATGACAGCAGGGCTTAAAAAAGGCAGAGATAAGGAAAGAAAACTGCAGAAAAAGGAAGTGCTTGCTGTAAACAATTTCCTTAAGGCAAATTTGGGGGCTACTGTGCATCACCACTTCCACAACCACACCCAAAGGCCAGGATACTCGTAAGTTCTACACTAAAAGAAGCTACTCTTTTTAAAATAATCCAACACTCTTCTTCAGTTTTCAACTAAAGTTCTAAGGTTTTTGTTTTTTTTTAATTAGGCTCCAGGCCCAGTGTGGAGCCTAAGAATTATAAATGACTTTTTTAAAAAAGATAAAGATTATATTACCAATCTGACTGCTTCTTTCATTTCTTCTGAAGCAATTGCCAAGATTTCTGTAGTAGGATTGAAGGTTAGAGAAGTAACACCTGTAACCAAGTTCATTATAGCTTTTATCGGCTTTGGGTTTGTTTCTTGGAGACAAGAATCTTGATTGTATATGTTCACCACTCCACAATTAGAACTGCAAAGAAAAAAGGGAATACAACAAATTAAAAAAAGCACAAAAGGTTGCAAAGGCCCTTCGCAACCTAAACGCACACATACTGAACGCCACCCACTGGTATCCCCACCCACTGGTATCTGTGGCAATCACGGCTTATCGTGCTACAGATGGGCCAGGGATGCAGAGTTCATTCCAAGGCAAAAACTAGACACATTCTACCAGTTCTACTGCAGTCTTGCTAAAGTCTTGTTAACTCCGGTGGCTTTTCAACTGTGAGCTAGAAAATCCAAGAAAGCATAGACTCTCCATTATTCATTCCTTCAATAAATATTTACTGAATGTCAACTTTATGCGAGGCACTAGAGCTGGGTGATGCAAAGGTGAACGAGACTGAGACCAAGCCTGCCACTCCCATGGTGTTTATGGCCAACCTAACATCTGAAAATGAGAATGAGAGCTGAACTTCCCTATTTGAGTTCTTCTTTTCTCTTTTTATTCTATCGTATTTGTAACAACTGCCAAAACAGTGGCGAACAGCAGCTGGAATAGGTATCTTAGTTCTGCTCTCCTGGAAATACCTAGTCAAGAACTATGGAAGCGATCATGCACTCTGTTTACTGAAATGTTTACTGCAACAAATCACATCCAATACTCATAAAAAGTAAATCCTGATGACCTGCCCCTTAACAGAATCATTCACAGACAAGAACTTTCAGTAAATGTTCAGTCTACCTCCTGTTACAGACGCCATTTAGAAGGAACAGGGACCAGGTACTTGTAACTCATACACACTGAGATCAAACTTTATTAGCAAATGCAACACAAGCCTGAAAGATGCAAGAGATAAAGCCTCAGAGTTGCAACAGTGACACATGGACTTTCCACCACATGTGCTCTCATTCCCACTCAAACATTCTCATTTATTCTCTGGGCAGCCAGTACTGACTGCCGGCGACGAACCAGACACAATGCCTGCATGAGACCAGTTCAGTCTGCACACGGGGCTCTACACCTGCGATGACAGCCAACCACACAAACATGTGAGTGCTTTCGAGTCTTCCGACTCCTGACATACACATTTTCTCATTTGATTCTCAGAACCCTTTAAGCAGAGCGAACCAGAACCACTCAGGAGACACAACAAATATCCTTGCTTTATTTAATTTTGTTACGGACTGAGTATCGGTGCCCCACTGAAATTCCTATGATGAAATCTTAACACCCACCCCTTTTTAGGAGGTGGGGCTTCTGGGAGGGGATTGGGTCATGACAGCGGAGCCCTTATAAAAGTGACCCCAGAGGCTCTCTCCTTCTTTCCATGTGAGGACACAAGAAGTCAACAGTCTGGGGGCACCTGGGTGGCTCAGTTGGTTGGGCGACTGCCTTGGGCTCAGGTCATGATCCTGGGGACCTGGGATCGAGTCCCACATCGGGCTGCCTGCTCGGCGGGAAGCCTGCTTCTCCCTCTCTCACTCCCCTTACTGGTGTTCCCTCTCTCGCTGTGTTTCTCTCAAATAAATAAATAAAATCTTTAAAAAAAAAAAAAAAAAGAAGTCAACAGTCTGTAACCTGGGAGAAGGTCTCCACGGAACCCAATCATGCTGGTACCCTGACCTCAGACTCCCAGTCTCCAGAAGGAGGAGAAATAAATTTCTGTTGTTTATAGACTACCTAGTCTACGGGTCTTTACTACAGCAACCTGAAAGGACTAAGACAAATTTCATCTTTCCATATTTGTATTTTTGTCTTGGATCAAAATATCTACTCATTGTACTTATGCCAAATCTCTTTTTTTGCTGAACACTGATTTATGGCTAAATCCGTCTTAATTAAGAACAAAGTTATAATCCATGTGGCTCTCTTCTAAACATTATTTTTAAGATTTTATTTATTTGAGAGAGTGTGAGAGAGAGAGCACGAGTGAGGTGAGGAGCAGAGGGAGGAGTAGGCTCCTGGCTGAGCAGGGAGCCTGATTTGGGGCTCGATCTCAGGGCTCTGGAATTATGACCTGAGCCAAAGCAAACGCTTAACCGACTGAGCCACCTAGGCGCCCCTCAGATCAAATCTTACCATCATGAACATGAGAGGCTCCTTAAATAATGCCTACTCATTCTTATCTGATTATTGATTAAATTTGTGGAGATCATTCTAATATATGGAAGCCTACTCTAATAGTGGTATTTCTGCTAAAAGAATTAATTGATTCTGGGGCACCTAGGTGGCACAGTCAGTTGAGCATCCAACTCTTGGTCTGGTCTCAGGTCATGATCTCAGGGTTGTGAGATCGAGTCCCACATTGGGCTCAGTGCTCAGTGCAGAGTCAGCTTGGGTTTCTCTCTCCCTCTCCCTCTGGCCTCCCCATGGTCCCTGCTCACTCTAAAATAAATTTTAAAATCTTTATTTAAAAAATGGATATAGGGGCATCTGGGTGGCTCAGTTGGTTAAGCGACTGCCTTCAGCTCAGGTCATGATCCCGGAGATCCGGGATCGAGCCCCACATCAGGCTCCCTGCTCGGCGGGAAGCCTGCTTCTCCCTCTCTCACTCCCCCTACTTGTGTTCCCTCTCTGGCTTTGTTTCTCTGTGTCAAAAAATAAAATCTTTAAAAAAAAAATGGATATAACTGATTCTAATATGTCACTGAGAGTAATCAGTATTTACTGAATAAGAACTATATAGCCAACACTACATAATACAGGAATACAAAGTATCAGAAAGAACTACCCAGAAAAAAATATACCTCCATGAAATAGCCAGAAAGACAAGAGAATATCAAACAGCACACTAAGCTCTGTCTGTGACCTGTAACATTCAAAGAAAGAAAAAATCAGTATGAGGTGAAGCTGGACCAGATGAAACTTTGCAGAAGACACAGGATTCAAGCTGGGGAAGGCAGATATTAAGTCAAAAAACAGGGATGGTGCCTGGGTGGCTCAGTTGGTTAAGTGACTGCCTTCGGCTCAGATCATGATCCCCAGGGTCCTGGGATTGAGCGCCACGTCAGGCTGAGCCTGCTTCTTCCTCCTCCACTGCCCACCATTCCCCCTGCTTGTGCTGTCTGTCAAATAAATAAAGAAATCTTAAAAAACAAAACAAAACAAAACCACCAGAGGGATGCCGGGGTGGCTCAGTCAGTTAAGCATTTGTCTTGGGCTCAGATCATGATCCCAGGGTCCTGCTTCTCCCTCTGCCTGTGGTTCCCCACTTGAGCGTGCTCTCTCTCGCTCTCTCTCTCATAAACAAACCAACAAACAAGGTATCATAGGCAAAGGGAAGAACAGGAACAGAGAAATAAGCATACTTATTAGCTTACCCCTGAACTCTGACTTAAAGAAGTAGACATAACTGTTAGCCTTCTACCCACCACAGCCTTCTACCCACAACCACAGCTGACACAGCTAGGAGCAAGTTCCTGAGTCACAGGCAGTCTATTAGCAGATGAGCAAGCACAGGGTGTCCTGGTACACAAAAAGCTTCACAAACAGGAATGATGGCAATTAGCCAGATCAGTGTTTGTCTTACGGATTAGGACTGGGAACCATGGTACTGGTGGGTATGATAGCTAAAAAGGCATATAGAAGAGCACAGAGGAGCCACAAAGAAATTAATTATCAGGAGCAAGAAGAAACTATAAAGCAGAACAGTAGTCATCAACCAGGGACAATTCTGCCCCCAGGGAGACATTTTACTTGTCACAACTAGAGGCCCACCATAGGCATAGACATCCTACAGAACTTAGAGCAAACAGGCTGAACACAGAACTCAAATCCTCTCTGTTGAAATCTCAGAGACTGAACTCTATTGATTTTCTTCTCCTCAGTCACCTCTTTCTTCATGGACTCTTGTCCCCAGGGTTCTATTTCCCATTACTTCTAGCAACTCATTCATATCTCATTTACTCCTACGGACCACCTATCTCTTAACATGTCTAAATTCGTGCCTTTACTCTAAGACACCGCACTTCTAACTGCTTGTGGACATGAATGCATCTCTTCCCACACTTTCCTCCTCTCTCTTCATACTAGGACTCTTCTGGCTGCTCAGGCCTGGAGCCTGAGAATGTCACTGCTTCTCTCCAATTCCAATTTTCTAAGCAGCTCTGACCTACATCACAAACATCACTGCCTATCTCTCTCGCATTCCCATTCCCACTGTCTTCAGGGACGGCCCCAACTGCAATGACCTCAAGCCTTCCTGCACCTGTTCCCCCCTCACCAAAAGCTGTCATGGGAATTATCTCTTCAAACCCTAATGTCTAAATATGATCACAATTCTCCTCTACTTAAAAACCTTTGATGTTTTCTCTTGCCACTCAATGTAATGTCCACACTCTTCGACACAGCACAGAAGACCTCTACAAGTTGTCCCCCTACTGCTTCCCTTTGTCACCTAAGTCATCCCATCTGCACTCCATTCAGAATCCAAACCTGAATCCTCTCTCTTCCATACCTTTCCTTTCCACTACCTGCAACACCTTTCTCTGAATCCTATCTGGCCTTCCAATACTTAGCTCGAGTGCCAATACCTACAAAAATACTTGTCCAGGTGGCCATTACAACAGCCTTCACCCAATCCTTACACTTCTAAAAGATAGTTTATCTCAGCTGCAGACCTCATGATGACTTGTCTGGGAAGAGCCACATGGATCCATCTGTCCTCACCATGGAACCATGAACTAAGAGAACGTGATGACTCACTGACATTCTTCTATCTCACAATCCCTAGCTAAAAGGTCAATGTTTTTATAAACAAGAAAACCAAGGCAGAAACATACCACTGAATAAGACAGGCTTTTCTAACACTGTAAAACATTATGTCCTGAAGATTCTCTAGATTAACTAAAATGAAAACTATTTTATATGTTCAAGAGTTACAATTAAAGGACTATTAGCTCCAGGCCCTAAATACTAATGAATTTCATATTTTTCTATAGCCCTGATTTATCCAGTATTTTCTGAATATAAAAATCAAAATATTTGGGGGGGTGCAGTGTGGAAAGAACACATAACTGGAAGCCAGACAACCTGAGTTCTGGACCTAGCTCTGCCAATAATCAGCTTAATGAGTAACAACCAATACACAAAACTTAAATTACCCAACTCTTCGACCTCAGTTTCCCTATCAACGAATGACTGGACTGAAGTAGCTGGACCCACACACCTTCCCATGAGGCTGGAAATGCGCTATGCCTGCACTGTCCAAGCGGGAGCCACCGGATACGTGCACCTACTGAACACTTCAAATGGGGCGTGCATTACTAAGAACAAATTTTTATTTTAATTAATTTAAATTTAACTAGCCACATGTGGCTAGTGGCTACTGCGATGGGCATGTAGGATTAGACCAAGATGCCATCCAAATACAAAAAAGGCATTGACCTAAAATTCTCAAAATGCAAAGGCCCCAAAGTAGCTTGCACCCCTAGTAAAGGCAGGAGCCTAAGCTAGTGATCTGGGCCATGGCTGCAGCGTGAGCATTCCCAACTTCCTCACTGTAAGCAGAGAAAATAAAACAATAAAACAAAATAAAGGACACTATCCAAGTTACCTTATATGGTCCATCTGAACTTGGTGAGCTACCTTCTGAGGTCCTTAGGGCCTCTGCCGACAAAGGGCCGTCACACACAAGGGAGAATATGCCATGTCTCAATTCTTTTCCATTCTTCAATATACAGTGCTTTGTACCCAGTGGACATTCACGTGTCTCTTTCTTTTAGAACTGACTGACTTCCAGATCAGCCAGGAAGTCACAGAACAAGACACCCTAATGCACTGATACAAGATGCAGCAAAGGTGCACTCTAACTAGAGGCCACCGAGTGGAGAGAGAGAGAGGACTTCCCCAACAAAGTGAGACCACAGGGTGCCAGACCCTACTTCATCAGTGATTTCAGTGGTCTCTTACAGGACACTCCTGAGCATCAGTCCCTGTCTATAGAATGAAGGGCAGTCCAGAGATTTCCCAAGTACATTCTAACTCTGATGTTGTAGGCATTAATACGAAAGCTTTCTGAAAGTATGTAAGCAATCCTTACATTAACAAATACCATAAAACAATTAACGAGGGTGCGTGAATGGCTCAGTCAGTTAAGCATCTGGCTTTGGCTCAGGTCATGGTCCCAGGGTTCTGGGATCGAGTCCCAGATCAGTCTCCCTGCTCAGCGGGAAGTTTGCTTCTCCTCTGCCCCCTCCCCCTGCTCATGCGCTTGCTCACGCTCTCAAATAAATAAATAAATAAATAAATAAATAAATAAATAAATAAATATCTTTTAAAACAACAACAACAGAAGAGTAAGGTAAATGAACAGAGCTCTCTATTTACAACACAGTTTCCCTACTGCCCTATCAGAGCAAAACTGCAAACAAAGCATCTACCTCAGGTCAGGACACTGGAGAAGAATTAACAGATACAAAACAGGTGAGTTTTAGATCAAAGGAGTCAACAGCTAAGAGCACAGCAGAGGCCGAGAGAAGGGGTTTCACAGCAGCACTCGGAAGGGCGCGTCCCTCTCTACAGGTCTGTAGTAGGTGTGGTGACTAAGGAGAGTAAAGGACAGGAGGGGGCCTTTCTCAAGGCCTTTATTTCGACCTGGTCTCCAAGCTCTACAGCCTGTTCCTACTTTCCTTTCCCCACATGCCCCAAAGGTAGTAAGTGACCAATTTTCAAATGGTGGTAGGGATGTTTACAAGGATTTGCTCCAATTTTAACCTTGAAGGAGGAAGTGAAGGAAGAGTGGGGTATAAGCTTTGCTTCCAAATGGCATCTCTCACCCAGGGAGATTCAACTGAAGTTGTGTCTAGCCTAACAAAGTCAAAAAAATCCACTGTCGGGGGGCGCCTGGGTGGCTCAGTTGGTTAAGCAACTGCCTTTGGCTCAGGTCATGATCCTGCAGACCCGAGATCGAGTCCCACATCAGGCTCCCTGCTTGGTAGGAAGCCTGCTTTCCCTCTCTCACTCCCCCTGCTTGTGTTCCCTCTCTGGCTGTGTTTCTCTCTGTCAAATAAATAAAATCTTTAAAAAAAAAAAAAAATCCACTGTCGGAAGCTCTAAAGTTATAGGTGCTGATGAGTCGTTTGGTCTGTAAGATAATTCAGAAATCCAGGTAAGTGTCCAATGCCTCCTCACCCCTTGTATCTTTAGAATCAAGTAGGAGAATAGAGCCATCTTTCCTCCAGTGTAATAACCATTTCTTTCCTATGATAACATAGTAAAATGTTCTAAATAATATTTTGGAAGTTTCTATAATTTTAACAAACAGTATTTCTAAGGAACCTGTCTGATTTATACCACTAGCCAAACAAAGAAAAATTGCTTAAGTATCTTTAAAACTTGAATCTAAGGTTTAACTTATTGTTTCTTTGTCAATGGCAAGAAGCCAAACAGCAATAACAAAACTTGATGTGATCAAATGAATATTTCAAATATAAGAAAAAACACAGTGATATAAGGTAGTGCAGTATTTGTCGAAGAGCTCATAAGCCACCATTAACATTATCAAACATTGCTGTAAGATGATAAAATACAAAAGACCGGGTGTATTCTCTATTACTGAACAGTTTATAAACAGAACTACTTTAGCGCTACCTAATATATTTCTTTATTTTAAATTTTATTTATGTATGCATTTCAGAAAGAAAGAGAGAGAGCACAATCAAGGAGACAAGCACAGGAAGGGGAGAATCTTAAGCAGGCTCCACACCTAGCGCAGGGCCTAATGTGGGGCTCAATCTCGTGACCCCGAGAGCATGACCTAAGCAATCAAAAATCAGATGCTTAATTGACTAAGGCACCCAAAATGCCCTTCAGCATTTTCTCATTAGCACA
The DNA here is from genome assembly GCA_004023965.1 of Spilogale gracilis. NCBI lineage: Eukaryota > Metazoa > Chordata > Mammalia > Carnivora > Mephitidae > Spilogale > Spilogale gracilis. The sequence goes on along the minus strand of PITA01000065.1, from coordinate 275,615 downwards.
ACATGAACCCCTTTACTTACCCACAAGCCACATACTGTCCATTCCGAGATGTGGCAATGCTTAATCCATATAAACTGCCTTCGTCAACGAATCTGTTAAGGCACTTTCTAGAGTTCACATCCCAAACATAAACTTCCCCATCGCCTGAATGAAAGAGCCAAAAAAGGATCTGGTTAATTTTGTTTTAAACCTGAAAGCCAAGTGAACTTACCACTCTTAGCCCCTCTTTAATACTAGAAGAGACTACAAACAAAACTCACTATAAATGTCCTAGGTCTCGAAAACTGGCCTAAAAATATTTCTGGTATACATTCCCACATATAGAAAACTGCGTCCTAATCAGTAGTTAATCAACAGCATCTTTAGGTTTAGAGGGAAAATCACAAACTCTGGGCTTGAGTTGAACTTTCAGAAAAAACTTCTACATTTCACTCAGATGAATTACTGGAGCAAAAATTTGAAAACAAAACCCAACATATCCACCATAGTACGTTCCAACTTCCATCAACAGGCACTAGAGCACCTATATGTGAGGCCAGGATACTGAAAGTAAATTGATGATGATGGTCATGATCGAGGAAGTGAAGAATGAAGGGATCCAGACCATAAGGGAATTAAAACTTAAGATACATACAACTTTTATCTATTACCAAGTCATTTAAACAGTAATAAATGCTAACTGTGAGAGGCCCCTGGGTGGCTCAGTCAGTTGAGTCTCCAACTCTTGATTCTGCTTCAGGTCATGATCTCAGGGTTGTGGGATTGAGCCCTTCTCTGAGCCCTGCGCTCAGAGGGGAGTCTGTTGGGATTTGTCTCTCTCCCTCTGCACCCCTCCCCCAGCTCAAGTGCACGTGCTAAAATAAGTAAATAAATCTTAAAAAATAATAATAAATGCCAACTGTGAGGAATAAGCACAAATAGTTTAGAGAAGGGAGAATGTGTGTAAGACTGAGGAGGATGTTAAATCTGAAGGGAACGTGAATATTTTCATGACAGTAAAGACCATCAGGGCACCTGGCTGGCTCAGTCAGAAGAGCATGTGAGTCTTAATCGTAGGGGTCCTGAGCTCGAGCCCCACACTGGCTAAAGAGATTCCTTAAAAAAATTAAAAGTAGTGAAAGAAAGAAATGACTATTGCCAAAATCCGCCCTTATTCTTTTTTCTCTCTCCTAAGAAGCAATAATGATGATCACCCTCTTGCTCACACCCATTTAAAGATTTCTTAATGACCGTGTAGACTCATTACACAGGTGCTCCTCACTCACGCATTTCATCTCTGCCTTTTCTGTGGATATTGCACTCAAGTTCTCTTTTCTAAGATTTTATTTATTTATTTGTTTGTTTTTTTATTTATTTATGGGGGGGTGCAAAAGGAGAGGAACAAGCTGAGTGTGAGCCTGATGCAGGACCTGACCTGACCCTAGGACCCCAACATGACCTCAGCCAAAATCAAGAGTCAGTCACTCCACCGAGCCACCCAGCCGCCCCTAAGTTCACTTTTCTCTGTTTTTATCCTACCAGTGAAAATTCAATTCACCTCACTATTTCTACTATTTCCTTGGCAAAGAAGATTTCCCAGGCTAGCATAAGAGGTTTAGATTAGGTAGTAATAAAGTATATTTAAAAAAACTGAACAGGGTCAACTTTGAAAATCTTTGCATCTGTCTATACAGTAATGTTACAATAAAGGAAGGCATTTTAAGATCGGCCCAGCTAGCAAAAGACTAAAATGGGAAGAAAAGGGATCAATGACAGGAAGGTCATCTAGATGTTACCAAAGTCAGACTTTGGATTACTCTTCCTTATGCTTTTAGAACCTTTGTTACAGAAAACAAGACTTCCACAGTAATGACCAAAGTTAGAAATATTTTACATCTGCATCTAATTCGTATGCCAAATTTTAATATCTTGACCCTTCATCTCTTCTCTCCCACTCTGACCCTCCCAGGATCCAAAGGCCATTTCATTAGGAACATCACTCTGACTCTGAACCAGTTAAGCGTCTGACTCTTGGTTCTGGCTCAGGTCATGATCTCAGGGTCCTGGGATCAAGCCCTATGGCAGGCTCCCTGGCTCAGGAGGGAGTTCCCCTCTGTCTCCCCCTCTGCCCCTCCCCGCAACTATGAACTCTTTAAATAAATAAATCTTAAAAAAAAAAACAAAACCACACAAACAACTTTTTAATCCAGTTATAAAGTAAGTCATGGAGACAATGTACAATATGGTGACCACAGTTAGTAATACAGTGGTACACTTCTGAAAGTTGCTAAGACAACTTTAAAAGTTTTCATCCCAAGAAAAAAAATCATAACTATGTGTAGCGACAGATGATAACTAGACTTACTGTGGTCATTTTGTAATATATACAAATACTGAATCATTACATTGTACACCTAATATGTTATAAGTCAAATTATACCTCAAAAGAAAAATAATGCTATATATTATCAAGTGCTGCTAGCTGAGGTATAGCAAAAATTCTGCTAAAGAGCCCCACAGAGACTGGAGAATAGTACTCACAGGCAGAATCATTCTGATGCCTCCTACTACCACCCATCAAGAGCTACGCTAAGATTATGATGGCCCCAAAATCCTAGGAAAGGGACTAAGAATCCAAGGCACAGGACATTCAGAAAAGCAGAAGAGCAAAAAAGTGCCAGATTAGAAACTGTCAAGGGTGACAGGTGTTCAACCACACCACTGGACTGTGAGAGGGTGAAACCTGAATTGTTTTCAGTCGATAAGGAAGAACACTCAAAATATTATCCAAGTGAAAAGGTACTGCTAAAAGAAAAAGGGTGATGATTCTGAGTAACTTTCAAAAGGAAAGTCTGAAAATGAATCATGTTTTAAATAAGCATTTTCTTCCCATCTTTTCCCCACACATGGTAACATGGTTAAATGGTTGGCTCTTCACTGTTACTAGTTAGTAAGTAAGAAGGGAAAAGGTAATGACCAAATCTAAAAATAAAAACAACTTTCTAACACAAAAAAGCCTAAAATCAAACACTGTTTTCAGTTAAATCTGAAACATAAATAGATCCAAAGCTCTTAAAAAGTTTTAGGTGATCATGTCATTAACCTACCTGAAGAAGCATATACTTTCTTACTATCTGAAGAGAACGTGGACGCTGCAACCCTTCCATTAATTTTCATGCTACCGATCAGTTCTTTGGTCTGAAAGAATAACAAATATTACTTACCCCGTTGCTAGGGTAAGTAGGTACATGCAAGAATCACATTGGGAATAAAAACAATGCAGTTCTAGTTTGTAGCACCTACTCAACTCTACCCCTATACTCACGAGCTCTCCCGAAGTCCCACTATGCCCCTCTGCTAAAGATGCAGATTTCAGGGGGTGCCTGGCTGGATCAGTTGTTGGGCATCTGCCTCCCGCTCAGGTCACGATCCCCGAGTCCCAGGATCGAGCCCCACATCGGTTTCCCTCCTTGGCAGGAAGGCTGCTTCTCCCTCTCTCACTCCCACTGCTTGTGTTCCCTCTCTAGCTGTGTTTCTGTCAAATGAATAAATAAAATCTTTAAAAAAAAAAAAAAAAGATGCAGATTTCAGGACACCATGAGTTATGGTTCAAGACTATTCCTACACCAACATCTTGTCCTAAAAGAAGCAGCAGCCACTAATAATGGTTGACCTTCATCGATAGCAAATGAAGATATCCAGCAACACCATTTATCAGCAAGAAGGACCCATCTGAAGATACTTCGAAGCTCCTCACTATCTTCTCTTTCAAACCTGAGAGAAAAGACAAATCAAAAGGGTTAATATGATTTTCAGTAATGTTATCTTCCACTGGCAACTGAGAATTTCTTTTAAAATATCTAAATGCCTGAAACCAAAAGTAGGCTCAGACTCTGAATAAGTCTGACCCCATGCATCACTGAGTATGACCCAAATATAAGGTCATTACCAAGTGCTTCCTTTACTTCTCTGTCTTGGTTAACATTCACTATTTGAACTCTGGCCAGAGATTCAGCTCTCCAAACAGTAAACATACCAACTAATTATGGTGACATCTGTAATTAACTAAAAGGATAACTTACACTCCTTTGTCACAAAGTTCATTACCGGAAGGGAAATACACAGCCATAAGAAACAGCTAAAACATAGCAATATGGAGAAACTAGTTGCTGGCCACCAACTAAACATCCCATGATGAAGGAGTCTAGTCTTAACTTCGTGGATCCAAAAAGAAAAAGAAAAAAAAAAAAAAACCCACAAAGTGTCTGTGTATTCACAGTTGATTAGCTTCGCAAACGGTGACTCATGTAACCTAATCACATGAGCTAAGAATATAAACCAGAGAGTCAATGTACTCATTTACAGCGGGACATGTTCCTTTTCATGCCAAAAAGGCTCATATTGACCACGCAAGAGACTCATTCCATGAAGACTGCTTAGTGAGCAAACTTCTCATTAAAAAACTGCCTAAGAGAAAGAATACATGAAGAATAGGTATCATTGGCTACCTCTAGGGAAGGGAAGCAGGTGGCTAGGGAAATGAAACAAAGTAGACTCTTCCCTCTTCACCTTTTCGTATATACTGGTTTTTTACACCACATGAATGTACTGCTTGGTCAAAAAAAATTGTTTCAAAAAATGTTTAAGTTGCTAAGTTAAAACATTCATCAGAATAAGTTGAGAAAACTCTAGTGAGGAGTCCTCATTCCCCTAGAGGAAAATAGTGGCTAAGGCTCCCACAGACCACCTCCACCCTATGAACAGTTTTTGTCCAGATGGCTCACAATCCTACAAACTGGGCCTCGCACTCTAGTGCTGCCCACAAAGACTATACCCTAGGTCTCTTGATGGAAATCAATCCAGACACTATTTCCAGTTACTGGGGTTCACTGTGAACCTATTCCTGCCTAGGTGGAAATCAATCCAGACACTATTTCCAGTTACTGTGGTTCACTGTGAACCTATTCCTGCCTAGGGTAATTGTCATCCCCCATTCAGGGCAAACCTTACGCTTGGACTACAGTATACAGAAACAGCTCCAAGCATAAGAAAATCCCACCACATGAAGCAGCAGGGAAGGCAGGCTAGTCCTAGAAATGTGGGGCCACAGCCAGATATCCCCCCGACCTAATCCTACTGACACAGAACTAGAGAGAAAGAACGCAAGAGAATACTACAAGGCCTCCGGCCGGGAACCCTCAGAACCACGGAGCGATACGGACTGCACATGTACTGTCACAGTGACCGGGAACAAAGCTTCCTGACCCTGTGCAGAGGCAGACCCGGTGTGGTGGCAACAGAGGCACAGTGGCACAGGGCTCATTACGTCGCGCCTGCTCTCTGATGCAGGTGGCTATTAGATCTTATGCTTGTATACTGAGTAAGTCTGTTGTTCTGGGGAAATTCAGGAAAGGGGAGTGCCTCCCAAAAGGAAATACCAGACTTGCAGCAAATAAGCACAGGCAGGTGATTCAGGAATTAAATGAAAAAATAACTATATTTTCATCCAAAACTTACAAAATACCAGTTATACACGCACAGCATTTTGCTTTTAACCTTGCAAAAATTAATAAATACTGACATCAATATTGTAATTGCTTTTTACAAATGCTCAACCTTCCAAAATAGGGACCAGACAAAATTTATATGATCTTGAGAAAGAAGATACAATGCTTTAAAGATGTCAGATATAAATCTTTTTGTAGATCTGTGAAAGAGATTTTTAGGTCAACTAAAGAGCAAGTTACGGTAAGAAAAAGGACTGCCAATTTAATTACAACAGTGCCAGGTTCCCTAAGACGGAAAGTGGACTTGCTGTGATGGGACAGATCACATGCGGCTCCTACTATGGCGGCAGTTCCCACTAAGTGCCAGAGTGCTAAATTACCTCTTCTGAACAAATTGATGGTGACCGGAGGCAAGGGGAGCTGGGGGGTGGGAGGGTTGGGTGAAGGAGCTGATGGGGATGGAGGAGGGCCCTTGTGCTGAACACCACGTGATGTATACAAGTGGTGAATCACTATGTTGTACACCTGAAACTAACAGAACACTGTATGCCAACTAGAATTAAAATAAAAACTAGAAAAATAAACTAAAAAGAAAATCAAAAAGTTAAAAATGATCTCTTTTAGTACTTAGGACCCTCAACTTCATAGAAAGAAAGGTGAAGCTCAGACATTACCACATCATAACGCCTATAATCAAAATGGCGGCCTGACCAACTAATTTAATTCCCAAAAGGTCAAATTCCTTACGTGTGTACCTAGAACAAGGTATCTCTCTTGAGACTTGTCCTTCCAAGTGATGCAGCAGAAACTGCTTCTGAAGTCTCAATTAGTAATCTGGAGTTCCCAATCTTTTCATGTGTCAGTCTGTGGTTGTTCAAAACTTTCACAGCCAAAGGAAATGCTAAACTTTAGTTATAGGTTAGTGAAAATTGAGGTGTCATGTTTTTCTCATCTCACCTCACGGGCCTGTAAATTCTATCAGAGAATGCTGAGAGTCTGTGGACCCCATTATGAACCCCATCAGGTTAATGGAACAAACCATCTATTCGGAATGCATCAATTCTGTACTCCTTATTTTTCAAACTTACACTGAAGACAAAGAGTTTACAAATGTTTAAGTTTGCATATTCTAACCAATGTCCTTAATTGATTTCGAGTTACAGTGTTTCATAATGAGACTGAAAATAGTGTTCAACAACCAACCCCACAAAAAGCAATCATCATTGATGCCAAGCTAGGCTTGCTAAGGAAAGAGGAAAAGGGGAACCATTGAGAGGGAAAGATAAATGCCACACTTAAAAGCTGGTGATCAGATGCACGGTCCAACGTACCTGCAGGCCCACAGCCAACCTCACTAACTGCATCTTCGCCAATCCCAGGGATGCAAGAGGATGCAATGCAAGGATGGACAAAAGCCCACGCCTTTTCATTAGTGGAATAACACGTGAAAATAGTGAACAACTACATACTGTTTTCTGCTTCAATATGGGAAAACTGTTTAAAGCTCTTCAACTCAAAGTGAGGTCCACAGACCAGCAACACCAGCCTCACCCAAGAGCTTGTTAGAAACGCACACTCCGGCCACCTTGGACCTACCGAATCACAATCTACACTTTAGCCAGATCCCCAGGTAGTTCTTATGCACAGTAATGTCTGAGAAGCACTGGTTTAAAGCATGCTTCAACAAAGAATCCACTTGGAAAGGATCACCAAAGGTGTCAGGAAACACAGGAAACAGAAGACCGGAAACACTGATGATAAAGACCATAAATGTTTCTGAAGTTGGGTTTGTTCACATTAAACCATTAATAGAAAAGGCTACAGAACTACCCCTGTCCTTTACAGCCCCAAACATACACCAAATTTAACAGGGAAATTGCCAGGAAGCCACAGTTACCACCACCTCCCGAGGCGTATAATGCTAATCCAGCCAACCCACTACTAGGGCTTTGGCTCACAGACAGTTCCTGAAGGTGTCACTGGATTTTGCAGTGATGTAGGGCGGGGAATGCAGGGGAAGAATGGGCAAGGCAGAGGAAGATAAATTTTCAAGTAATAAAACACTTTCTTAAATAGTCTTTAAAATGCATTATGATCTCTAAAAGCATTCCAAAAGCAGTACTTTATTTCCTTTCAATGTAAACCAAAAGTCTATTATAACAGACGCTAGAAGGACAAGAGAGAATCCAAATTTCCTGGAGACCAGAGAGGTAAAATACTTTGTCTGAGGTCTTGGGACTCAGGTCTTCTAGCTCCAGGCTCCTTCAGCAGCATCAAGTGCAGATCTAACAGCCGGGCGTTTGCAACTGCTTTCTGCTCAGGGAGATACAGATTCCCAAATTCCGATTTTCCCAGAAGTGCACAATAAAAAGTTCACGACTTTCATTTGAACGTATAATCTCAACACAATGACGTTTTCAAAATACCAACAATAATGAGATTCTTATTCTTAAGAATCCTGTGGGGGCAACCTGGGTGGCTCAGTGCGTTAAAGCCTCTGCCTTCGGCTCAGGTCATGATCTCAGGGTCCTGGGATCAATGCCCGCATCGGGCTCTCTGCTCAGCAGGGAGCCTGCTTACTCCTCTCTCTCTGCCTATCTCTCTGCCTACTTGTGATCTGTCAAAAAAAAAAAAAAAAAAAAAAAAGAATCCTGTGGGAGAAAAGCGGTCATAAATACTGTTAAAGGAACTCAGCTATGGGGCTGACAGGGAAGAGGGGTGATCAGTGGCATGTTCGATAGAAATCTTACCTCTTACTTGATGCACAGGAATTAACTTTCCAGCCAGCATATCGTAGACGTAAAGAACCTTGCTATGTTTGCTCGTGGCTAAAACCTCTTCTCCAGTAGCACTAAAACAGGCCTTAAATATTGGAAACTTTTCTAAATAGATGCTTTGGATTTTAGGATTTGTTTTTCCATCGACCTGTAAGGAAAGGCAAAACATGCCTTTTGGTTATTTCCACAGACTCTGTATCGTGGGAATACATACTTCTCACTCCAAGTTTCCATTTAAAAATGCACACCTGAAAGAGCGACACGGCGTTATCTAGTGCGGCGACCATCACCACCTGTGCGCGGGGATGGAACTGCACAGATGAGATCCGAGCTGTAGTGGGACGTTCTGCGTTAGCAGGGAGACAATTCTTTAGCTATGGAAAAAGAAACGAGAACTGTATCAATTCAAATGTGTTAACATTCTTTTTTTTTTTTTTTTTAAGATTTTACTTATTTATTTGACAAAGGGAGAGCACAAGTAAGCAGAGCACCAGGCAGAGGGAGAGGGAGGAGACTCCCCATGGTGCAGAGCCCAGACTCGGGGCTCAATCCCAGACCCCTGGAATCATGACCTGAGCCAAGGGCAGATGCCTGACTGAGCCACCCAGGCACCCCAACATTTTCTTCTTTGAAGCATGAAGGAAAGGAATTTTAGCATAGCTTATGCTAAGAAGGACGGACATTGGAATGATGACAAGACCACCGCTCTACTACCAACTAGCAAGTCATTTTACCAAACAAGAATCCATTTTTATCATCTTTCAAAAAAGGGGATGAAATCGTTAAGGTCTTGGAGCACGAGGATACTCTCATTTCCTCATGATATACCCACACAGGTTAGGAAATCAACTTCCAGCAATATTTTACTTAAAACTGCTACTCTTAACATCTTTGCATTCATGGCAAAAAATAAGAATCACTCTGTAATCATCCCCATGGTCTTGTGGTTGGCATAGACAGCTCTATTCTCCTCTCAGAATACATGGTTCCTAGTTTAAAGCCATGATAACCTCATGCATCATGCATTTAGATTATTTTCACTAATTTCTTTTTATAGGTGTTTCTCTCTGCATGAAAAACTCAATTACGGGGGCTCCTGGGTGGCTCAGTTGGTTAAGTGACTGCCTTCGGCTCAGGTCATGATCCCGGAGACCCGGGATCGAGTCCCATATAGGGCTGCCTGCTCGGCAGGAAGCCTGCTTCTCCCTCTCTCACTACCCCTGCTTGTGTTCTCTCTCTGGCTGTGTTTCTCTCTGTCAAATAAATAAAATCTTTAAAAAAAAAAAAAAAAAAACTCAATTACGGGCCTCCTAGGTGGTTCAATCGTTCAGCATCTGCCTTCAGCTCCAGTCATGGTCCCAGGGTCCTGGGATCGAGCCCCACATCAGGCTCCTTACCTCTCCCACTCCCCCTGCTTATGTTCCCTCTCTCACTGTGTCTCTGTCAAATAAATAAAATCTTTTAAAAAAAAAAGCTCAATTATACAAAAAATAAAGTGAGTACTATGTGTATGTTTTGTTTATAACAAATGAACTTAGATTCTTAAAGTAACTGCATTATCGGTGAACATGAATTTATTCTATGAAGAGCTGAGTGAACTGTCTGCATAGATGGGGAAAAACATAATCACTCTGTCTCCTAGTAATCTGCCATAATAAGGTTCCCTCCTCCATGTAAGGCGTGCTACCATTTTATAATAGGGAAAAATATCTATGTCACAGAGAGCTCTGTAACAGATATTTAATCAAAGTACTATGTCGGGCAGGCACTTCACTACGACAATGAACAAGTCAGATACAGTCTAAGTAGTGTAGACCACTTTAGACAGGAGAGCCAGGAAGAAGCTTCCTAAATGTTATCTGAACAGAAGAGTACGGATGGGTTTGGACATGAGCAGTACTTGAAGAACAGACAGGCAGGGGGAAGAGCAAAAGAAAGGACTCGGTGTGTTCAAGAAACAAAAAGAAGACCCAAGGGAACCTGGGTCGGAAACAAGGGGAAAACTCCTAGGATGAAGTTTCACACATATGCAGACACCAGATTACAACGAGCAGTGGAGACCGTGCTAAAGATTTCGGAAGTGTTCAAAAAGCGATGAACTGTGACATGGCCTGATGTAGAAGCCCCTCCTGGCAACCACTGATGAAGAGGAAGAGCAGAGTGGAAGCGGGGGACTGGCCACCCAGTGACTGCCGTACACCAGCTCACAGAGGATGGCAACATGAACCAAGCTAGCACCACGGAAATGCAGAGAAACGCAAAAGGAGAAATCAGACAATTGCTAAAAGACCCCTGGGAACATCATTTAATCTTCTTGATCATTTCTGCAGAGAGAGTAATAAATGACAGCAACGCATTTAATCCGACAGAGAACACACGAACCCACACATCTGTAATGGGGAAGCACACTGGGTGTCAAAGGTAGTCAGCTGGAGGGGCCAAAGTTGGCTGACTCTCACCTTTAAGATTCCTTTAGGAAGAGAAGTTGATGTAGATATGAAATTCCCAGTCCTTTGCAACAGATCATCTTCATCCTCTTCACTTTCATCTAAGTCAAACAAACCCACAAGGCTGAGCTTTAGAATCAATGAGATGGCCATTACCTTCCCCAAACATCTATATTTCAAACTTCAACTCCCCCCATTCCAGCCTCCAACTGCAATTGGTAAAAGTAAAACAACAAAATAAATTTGAAAAGGAGAGGAAATATGACACAAAGTCCAATATATATGGTTAAAATACAAGCTTGATTCTGGAATGAAAGATACACATTCATAGACAATGACTAAAAACAGGATAAAAAAAAGTTAAAGTCAGTATTTAATTTAAAAAGAACAATTCATAATTATAGCAAAATTGGCAATAAGGTGGACAGCAGTTCTAGTTTAACTCACATGAAAAAGGACTAGCACTTTTAGTTGACAAACTGTGTATCAGAACTTCAAAGAGGGCTAACAGGGGTGCTTTTCTCCTGATAATTCTAGTACAGAAAGCCAAGAAGCTGAGCAACATTTTTAAAATGCCCGCACGGGAGGCACGTGGTGGCTCAGTGGTTAAATGTCTGCCTCCAGCTCAGGTCATGATCCCGGGGTCCTGGGATCAGGCCCCACATCGGGCTCCTTGCTCAGCAGGCAGCCTGCTTCACCCTCTCCCTGCCGTTCCCCCTGCTTGTACTCTCTCTCTGTCAAATAAATAAATAAAATCTTTAAAAATTAATTAATTATATAAAATACCCACAGGGAGAAGAGGGCAAAAGCCACACTAAAAGCCCACTAAGGTTCTTAAGGGGGTCTGGTAAACCACCAGGCTTCAGCTTGGGGCCACCAAAGTCTACACCAAGGATTAAGGGTGAAATCAAAGAATTTTAAGAATTTTAAGAAAATCCTCCACAGGGGCACATGGGTGGCTCAGTAGGTTAACGTCTGCCTTTATTTCAGGTCATGATCCCAGGATCTTGGGATCGAGACCCTACTTCTTGCTCTCCCTCTGCTTGCCACTTTGCCTACTTGTGTACTCTCTCTCTTACTCTCTCTCTCTCTCTCTCTCTGTGTCAAATAAAGAGAAGAAAAAGAAAAGAAAATCCTCCATAAACTGAGACCCAGCTTTGAATCCTTACCATCTCTCACCAGAGTACGATGCAGCGGGACTGTAGGGTCCCCTACCCAGCCACTACCCAAAAACAAATGACAAATTCTCTAGAGAAAGATATCTTTGTCCTCTTATTAAGCATCACTATTTTTTATATATTATATCCAGCATTCAATGAAATATAACTAGATCAATAATAAGTTAAGGTAACTTGATTGAAAAACCTAAGGAACAACAATCTCCAACAGGAGATCTAAATAACTGAGTTTTTGAGACGTAAGCTTTAAAAGTATTATGTCTAATATTTTCAAGATTAATGAACATCTAGAGACTGAATCAGAGAACTAGGACTATTAAAAAAGAACCAAATGTTAATTCTAGAACTGAAAACGACAGTCGTTAAAATTAAAATCCCAGTGGATGTTTTTATCAGCTTATAAAAATTAGCTAGAGAGACAATTAGTGGTCTGGAAATGGATCAAAAAAATATCCAGCCTATAGTATAGAAAGCAAAAAGGATTGAAAACGTAGAAAAGAACACAAAATACGTTTAAAAGAATAAATAAAAAAGATTTAACACACACGTAACTGGCATCCCAGAAGAAAAGGAAGACTGGAACAGAAACAGTATGTGAACACAATCAGTGAGAATTTTTGGAACTTAAAAAAGATATCAAGCTAGAATCAAAAGCAATGAATACAAAGCAAGCAGAATACAAAGCGAGCTAGAAGGATCCAAGGTTGGGGGGGAGGAGATAAATGAACAAAAGAGCAATAAAAGAATCCATCATATTAAGGAATCACTGTTAATTTCTAATCACGTTTAAAGTGGGAAATATTTCTCTTTCAGATACTGTATGAAATATTTATGGATAAAAATAACATGTGAAGCTGGGGTTTGGTTACCACTTTACCAATAAGAAGTTCACCTTGGACAAGTCACTTTTATCTATTTGAATCTCACTCCCCTCATCTGTAAAATGAAGGTAGTACGCCAGGATAGCCCGATGGTAGCAGACTGGCTAATGACTGACTTAATCCATTTCTTTTTTTCTCATGGATACCAAGACAAACTGCATTTCCTGGGAGCCTATGAAGTTAATATGGCCTTGTAACTGAGCTCTGGCCAATAAATTCTAAGCCAAAGTACCCTATACCACTCCCAGGACAGGCCAATAAAAGCCTCTTTTGGGTGAGCCTCTCCCTCTTGCCCTGTAGGCTGCCTCAATGTCAACCTCTTAGGCAACTTTGAAAAAGCCAGCATGAAGCTGGCAGAATCTCTTGGGTACCTAAAGCACACCAACCTCTTCCCTCCACTTCCAATTTTATATGCATGAAAAAAACCAACTTCTGTTGGATTAATCCACTAGGACCGGGAAGATTTTCTGTTTCAACAGCTAACATAACCTTACCTATAATAATTGCATGGAACCAAATGTTCTATGAAGGGGCATCTGCGTGGCTCAGTTGGTTAAACGTCTACGTTCGGCTCAGGTCACAATCCCAGTGTCCTGAGATCAAGCCCCATGTTGGACTCCCTGCTCATCAGGGAGTCTGCTCCTCTCTCTCCCTCTGTCTCCCCCACCTCTACTCATGTTCTCTCTCAAACAAGTAAAATCTTTAAAAATAAACAAATAAAATAAAAGAGTCTATGAATGCAGTATTCTAAAATGGATAATAAAATAAAATGGATAATAAAATTGTATTTCATTGAGGAGGGCAAACTGGTAACCTAAGAGGTTAAAACCATATAATATAAAAAAAGGTTAAAGGATAAGGGATGTTAAACTTGGGAAGACATTTCTTCAACAACAAAGTTTTATATGAAACAAGAAGTAAAGCAAACTGTATACCTTTTTTTTATTTTTTTAAGCTGTTTACTTTTAAAAGGTAGGACTACAGAGTATAGGGAGGTAAATTTCAAAATTGGAAAAGAAATTCTAACAGTTAGTCTTAAGGGAAAGAGAGGAGAGGAAATTAGTTCAGTAAAGAGTACAAGATTAGCTAATGTGTTTAAGCAGAGGCTAAATTACCACCTAACAGATGTGGCAGAAAAGATTCTTGCAGTGGATAAATTCAGGGTCTATCACTAAGATTCCTTCCACCTCTAATAGTATCGGGCTGGAAACCAGAAGATAAATCTTGACTTAATAACAGATTGGGTTTTCTAACAGAATTACAGAAAACTGGTTCTTTAACTGGTTCTGGCTCCCTGTACTTGGATACCATGAGGCCTGGACTAAAAGGGGTGGGGAGAAGGGAGGGAGAGGGGGTAGTGGTAATGAAAACAGAGGCTCATGAAAAATCAAGGATGCTAAGGAAAGAGCACCTGCACTATGTGGGAGGATATACTCCAGACTCCCTAAAGGATTTCAAAAGTCAATTCCAAGTCTAAAATGTGTTACTCCAAGCACAAAAATCAGATCTTCGTAAGCTATCCACATTTATAATATCTAAACTCAAGGATCTAAAAAGGAAAAAACAGTTACAATACAAGTCAAACCTAAAACCTGGAGTGGAAAAACAGGTTTTTACAAAGTAAAAATCATCTGGGCCTGACCTGGGCTCCTTAGATATCCCAGCTCCTTAGAAATCCCTTAGATTTCCCAGCGGACAACTAGACTGGCTACCAATGCCTTCAGAAGGAACTCTAAATGAAGAACAGTTATTTTTCCTTAATCCTATGCCATAATGAAGCATAGTTGTGACTCAAACATCATAAAATTCATCCATCACTGTCCATACAACAGAGAACATGCTAGTAAATAAACCTTACACTATTACAAAAGAGCTTCCCTCAGAGATTTGGTAAATAAAATATTTTATATTTAAAATATTTAAAGTAGAAAAAAAGAAGACATATTGGAAATACCAGGTTTTAACAAGCTTCATGAGAAAGCTCATAGAACAGAACAGGAAGAGAGACTGACTTACTAACGTAAACAGAGATATCAATACTCACCCTCTGAAGATGCTTTCCGCTTACTAGTCTCTGCCCAGGCAGGTACTCCTCCCATGGCATGCTGGAATCTAAACAAAAATACAAAAATGAAATTCTGTGTTAACTAATAAATATTCACTGAGCCTGAGAGATTTAAAGGGTATAGATTAGCTCACCCAAGAGCATATATACAATCTCTGCCAAAGACATTATTACCCTTAAGAACAGAAGGGCTACTCACACAGCATAGTCCCAACTTGCCTATATGGGAAGCTTTCGTGAACTGCTAACCGTATAAACTAGTCTTGGATATAGGACACCTGGATACATATTTGTTAATTATTTTTGTCTAGTTACATGTCTGCTTATTTGCGCATATCAACACATCTCAGATCTTCGGACTAAGTAAAGAACTCTATATGTGGTTATAAATGAGTGCTACAGTAATAGAAGACATAGTAAAACACATCTGAAAGAAAATGGCCAGACTGGTAAGAATATATAAAACACAATCACATATCCGTTGAAGCAGTTCACTCTGGAAAAAGCTAGCTTTATGAGACGCATGAGAAGCATATCTTGAAGGGCTGGTTTCTGGAAGAGTGCAGAGAATCATTCTAATTGTTTATTACAGTTTGGGACAGAGCCCCCAAACTCAGCCCACTGGCCATAAACAACTAGAAAACTAGACAAATATGTGAAATTGGTATCAAAAACTGTTAAACAAACAACCTTAGAGAAAGGAAATAACACGTAAGTGCTGCCATCCCAGGATTTTCCCCTGAAGGCAATTTTTTCAGACCCTGGCACAGAACCAATGAGAAGAAGGTCAGACTGCAAAGAGGCTGAGACAACTGGAATTTGAGGGACAGTGAACAGAAGAGAAAAAGAAAGAGCTCCAGGTGCCTGGGTGGCTCAGCTAGTTGGGTGACTGACTCTTGATTTTAGCTCAGGTCTTGATCTCAGGGTCGTGAGTTCAAGCCCCACATTGGGGCTCCATGCTGGGTGTAGAGTCTACTTAAGAATAAGAAAAAATATTTAAAAAGCATTTGCTTTATTAAAATATAAATGAATAAAAAATATATTTTTTTTAAAAAGTAGGCACCTGAGAGGCTCAGTCAGTTAAGCATCCAATTCTTGATCTCTCAGCTCAGATCTTGATCTCAGGGCCATGAGTTCAAGCCTCATGTTGGGCTCCATGGTGGGCCTGGAGCCTACTTAAAACAAAAAATCTCCCAAAAGTCTGTACTGGGGTCAACAGACTTTTTTGCTCAGTACTAAGCTGCACATTCACAGGATGAAACTCTGTGAGGTCAGGCAAAGTACTACCACCGGGCTGTAAGTTACATAACACCAGCATTCAGACACTTGAGTTCCAACCAGTCTCGGGAAAGTCATTATTGAAAACTCATGGCATTCAGAAGAGATGGCAAAAGGGCGTATCTTAGAGATGAGGCTAAACCAGTCTAGAGCAAATGCTGCTCTATGACGAAACGAAAAACAAAGCCTGAAAGAAACAAACTGATCTCCAAGCCAATCAACTTCTGCCAGACAAACTCATTAAAAGTACTCAATCTTCACTCATTCAACACTCATTAAAAGCCAAAATCAAAATCCAGACACTGATCTACTTAACATTCACACTGTTCAAAATCTAATCGAAATTTCTAGACATGCAAGGAAACAGAAAAATATGAACCATAAGCAGAACAAAAATCAGTCAATAGACATGAAAGAATTAGCATACAAAGACTTTGAACTAGCCAATACAAATGTTCAACGTCACTCATTACCTAGAAAATACAAAACCATGATGAGATACCATATCACACCTGTCAAAATGACTAAAATTAACTACAAAGGAAAAAAACAGATGTTGACAGGGATGCAGAGAAAGGGGAACCCTCTTATACTGTTGGTGGGAATGTAAACTGGTGCAACCACTCTGGAGAACAGTATGGAGGTTCCTCAGAAAGTTAAAAAGAGAACTACCTTATGATGCAGCAATTGCACAACTAGATATTACCCAAAGGATACAAAAATACAGATTTGAAGGAGTACATGCACATTAATATTTATAGCAACATTATCAACAATAGCCAAACTATGGAAAGAGCCCAAGTGTCCATCAACTGATGAATTAAGAAGGTGTGCTGTACGTGTGTTTGTATGAAATATTTGCCATCAAAAAGAATGAAATCTTCCCATGTGCAACAAGCTAGAATGTATTATGCTAAGTGAAATCAGAGAAAAACAAATACCATATGATATCACTCATATGTGGAATTTAGGAAACAAGAGAGATGAACTTATGGGATGCAGAAAAACAGAGAGAAGGAAACAAACCATAAGAGACTCTTAAGTAGAAAACAGACTGAGGGTGGGTGGGAGAATGGGCTAGATGGGGGATGGGCATTAAGGAGGGCATCTGTTACGATGAGCACTGGGTGTTATACTTAAGTGATAAATCACTAAATTCTGCTCCTGAAACTAATATCACACTGCATATTAAATAACTAGAATTTAAATAAAGGTTTAGAAGAAAAATAAATAAAATTAAAGTACAAAGTTTTCAAATACTCAATATTCAAATACTTAAAACATTTTCAAAAGTTAACCAGTAACTTAATTATTATAATGTAGAATTTTAAAAATTTATATTTTTGATAGAACTAAAATGTATGATGCTAAGCGAAGTAAGTCAGAGAAAGACAAATATCATATGATTTCACTCATGTGGAATTTAAGATATAAAACAAATGAACCTTTGGGAAGGGAAGGAAAAATAAAATATGATAAAAACAGAAAGGGAAGGGCGCCTGGGTAGCTCAATCGGTTGAGTGACTGACTCTTGGTTTGGCTTAGGTCATGATCTTGGGGTCCTGGGATTGAGCCCCTCATCAGGCTCTGTGCTCAGCAGAGTCTACTTGGGATTCTTCTCCCTCTGCCCCTCCTCTCTCATGCTTGAGCTCTCTCTAAAATGAATAAAATCCTTAAAAAAAAAAAAAAACGGAGAGGAAGGCAAAACAAACTGAGGGTTACTGAAGGGGAGTTGGGTGGGGGGATGGAGTAAATGAGTGATGGGCATTAAGGAGGGCACTCATAATGAGCACTGGGTGTTATGCACAAGTGATGAACCACTAAATTCTACCCCTGAAGGTAATACTACACTACACGTTTACTAACTTGAATTTAAATTAAATACTGAAAGAGAAAATTTTTTTGAAGATCTGGAAATTTGAATTGGAAGAATTTTATTTATTTTACTTATCTTTTTTTAAAGAGACAAAGGCTTTTTTAAATATTTTGTTCATTTGTTAATTTGAGAAAGAGAGCAAAAGAGAGAAGAGGAGGAAGGGAGCTTTGAGGGGAGCAGGGGTGAACAGAGAGGAAGACAAGACTCCCTGCTGAGCTGAGCGAGGAGGCCAGTAAGGGCTCCATCGCAGGACCCTGAGATCAGGACCGGAGCCAAAAGTCACAAGCTTAACCAACTGAGTCACCCAGGCGCCCCATGAAGTCATTATTTTAAAATATACATACATTTCCCAACTGTTTAAAAGAACCTAGAAGCTATGGAAAAGAGATGGTTTACCATATACAAAGAAGCAAGTAAGCAGTACCATCATCAATTACATGTGCATAGTAGGATTACAAGATTTTCGAAGATTTTTTTTTTTAAGATTTTAGTTATTTATGTGAAAAACAAAGACACAGCAAGAAAGGGAACACAAGCAGGGGGAGTGAGAAAGGGAGTAGCAGACTTTCCACCAGGTAGGGAGCCTGATGCAGGGCGATCCTAGGACCCTGGGATTATGATCTGAGCCAAAGGCAGAGAGTTAATGACTGAGTGACCCAGGCGCCCCTCCAAACACGTTTTTGTACTTGTATTTCCTCTCCCTCCAAAATACTGAAACCTAAACCATTTCTTCCAGTAACAACACTCTTAGCACTTCAAAATGAAAATCTCACTACCCAAAAAATTATTATAGCCAAAGACTCGAAATAAATCACTGATTGGAAGTTAAAGTTTGGTAAATCACAAGGAAAAGGACACTTACTCTTCCTTAAGTCTCTTCTGAAGCTTGTCTTTTGAAAGTTTACTTTCACTGGCATTTTTCATCATATCTTTCCGAAACCGATTGCTCACCATGTCAACCCTATTAAAACAGAACAACAGCATGCTTTAAATGACCTTGAAAAGATTCGTCGTAACTAGTTATTGACTTTAAAAATTGAGAACACATTTAATCAAATAAAGGTCAAGATCTGTAAGGTGCACAGTATCAAATATACATTAACTTTTTTAAAAAAAGATAAACACATAAGAGAATGCTCTGAAAAAACACCAATGAGTAATGACAAAAAATCACACAAAGTAGTTATTTCCCACCCATTAAACTGACAGTCTGAAAAAAGATAAGCACTGTTTATAAGAATGGAGTGAAATGGACACCTTTCAATGGGAAGGTGAACAGAGAACTTCCTGGTCAGTCTGGCAGTTCTTATCAAGAATTTTACACATGCCTACGCCTTTTAAGTAATTCTACCTCAGAAAATCTTACAGAAGTAACTAGAAAGGAAAAAAAAAGTTTACACAGAAAAACGTTTGTCTATCAACTTATCAAAGGGGAAAAAAAAACCTATCTAATAGTACCTACATAGATGATAGTTAACTCATAGAACAGATTATAGTACATCCATTTAAAATGTTTATAAATGTTTTTATTCTTAAGTGGAGATAAATGCTTGCAAGACAACACATTCTCGTCTCTTAAAAGTATAATATTGAGTGTGCTAGCCTTTTTTCTAGCCTTTTCTCAGTTTCAGACATTGTGCTAAGAGCGCCAAATATATTATTACACTTAACCTCAAGAGTCTTCTGATATTACTATTATTATCTCTGTTTGAAAGAAAAAAGGCAGGTTTCAAACTTGCCCTTGGTCGCTTAGGAACTGACCAAATTAAAAGGCAAACTCAATGTGACAGCAAACGCTATGCTTTCTTTGCCATTCAATACAGCACACAAGAGGAGAGGGCAGAGAGAGGAACGCCAACATGTTAACCGCAGTTCTCCCTCAGTGGTGGGCTTACAAATGAACTTTTCTTTTCTCTGCTTTAGTATTTTTCAAATCTTCACGTAATCACATATTTGTAAAGAGAACTTCTTTAAAACTTACAAAATAATTTTTTAAGTAGCCAGAGAGATTCTGGAAGAAAAATTAGGCAACCTACATTTCATCATCTTCATCTTCTTCATCCACCCAAACTGGCTTCTTCCGGAATAGAAAATTATCTTTTGCTTCATTCTCCACTTCAGAGTCACCTGAGTCTTCCTGCACTTGAACCTAGAGAAGACAAAATGCCCTCAAGCAGAGTTTTTCAGCAGATGCACACACCTTACAGTTAGAATGTAGAATGCTTTGTAGGCCCTCTGATGGAATAATGGGACAGAATACTGGAGGCAGAACAGAAAATGCAGAGATGAGAGAATGGCACCATGTGCTGGATAGGCAGGTAGGATGAACACTCAAGGAACGAAAACTAACATGCTGAAAAGAAAGGACCAAGTAAGGGTGCCTGGGTGGCTCAGAGGGTTAAGTCTCTGCCTTCCCTCAAGTCATGATCTCAGGGTTCTGGGATCGAGTCCCACATCCAGCTCTCTGCTCAGTGGGAAGCCTGCTTCCCTCTCTTTCTTTGCTTGCCTCTCTGCCAATTTGTGATCTCTCTCTGTGTCAAATAAATATATAAAATCTTTAAAAAAAACAAATGAGAATAACAAAAGGTAAATTGAAGATGAGGAAAGGAGCTGGGAAAATCCCGGAACTACAAAAATCACGGGCCAGAGACAGACTAACGTCATAAAATCACGTAATTGAATACCATAACTAACTAGCATTTCATATTCTTAGACATACCGCTTTCCATTGTTCATGACCATTCTTGACCACCTACCTTAAGAAAATTTACACTGGGGGCACCTGTGTGGCTCAGTTGGTTAAGCGACTGCCTTCGGCTCAGGTCATGATCCCGGAGACTCGGGATCAAGTCCCACATCGGGCTCCCTGCTCAGCAGGAAGCCTGTTTCTCCCTCTCTCACTCCCCCTGCTTATGTTCCCTCTCTAGCTGTGTTTCCCTCTGTCAAATAAATAAAATCTTAAAAAAAAAAAATTTACACTGAACTATCAACTCTAAATCTGCACCATAGATTACTCCCAGAAGCTGAGTTTAAGCTTTCCCAAAAACCACTAATAGACATGTCCAAATATTTTCTCACTCCTCCATTACCAGCCTATGATCCTTCAAAGCCGGACAAATCCCACCTCACACAGACTGTTCTTTATTTCTTGGTTACAAAGCTGTCCCAAAGGCCAGTTTTTCAGTAATAGTTCTCTATCTGCCAATGAGATTTCTGCAGCTTCCCTCATAAGCACCCAGAAGAAACACTGACAATCAACTGACAATGGCCACTTGTGAGGTGGGCATTCATTTACCAAACAGTACTCTCGGTGAGGCTTTGCTTGGCTATGCTACCTAAAATTTCACTAGCCTCCACACACATTCATCTTCCTTTCACTAATGCTTTCATTCTTTTTCCCTGCAGCATACGTCACTGACATATTTGCATTTTACTTTATTTTCTTTTTCTGCTACTAATACACAAGCTCCAAAAGATAAGGGACTTCTGTCTGTTTTTGTCCATTGCTGTGCCTCCTCCATTGCCTAGAATAATGCCTGGAACTCCCTATCTTGGAAGAAAAATCAAAGGAAGAAAAATCAGGTGTAGCATAAAAGGGATGATTAAAGGTGTCACAAAGAAAAGTGACTTAAATGTGCAAAAGGGGCAAAAAGGGATGATAAAGAGCAAGCAGGGTTTTCAGTGCTAGAAAAAATATGTGGCCCGCAAAAAACCTAACAATGATCCATCTGGAGAACAAATATACGATCATTCTCAAAAGCTCGCGAATTGATCACTTGGGAAGCTGTTATAACGCGCAGTCTGATTCCGTAACTCCTGAATCACCGCAAGGTATCGAGACAGGGGATCGAACGGCCACGAGGAAAGAAACACTGGGTTTGGAGAGACACAGTGGGACTGAGCCGCGAAAAGAGCTCACGACTGCACTTCGCTACACATACTTATAGAGCGCCGGCTGGATACCGGGCGCAGGGCACCCCGCCCAGGGGGGCGGGGAAAGGCGAGGTCTCCGCCCAGAGGAGACAACCAGTCTGGCACCCGTCGGCGCCCGCCTTCTCGGGCGCCCGCCGACCTGAGCGCTCCCGGCGCCGCAGGTCGCCCAGGCTCCGCCCCCGGAGGCTCGCCGCCCACCGTGCGCCCCGCCTGAGCGCGCCCAGCCCGCGCGCCGCGGCCTCTCTCACCCGCGAGCCCTGCAGACGCCGCAGCAACGCGTCCTCGTTGTCCTCGACATCGCCGAACACCAGCTCCTCCAAGCACCGCTCCACTGCCGGTTTGTCCTCCGCCAGCGTCAGGCGGTTCCGCTGCCGGAGCCGTCTCTCCTCCTCCGCCGCGACTGCGATCGCAGCGGTAGCTGCGCTCGGCCGGGCCAGCGGTTTCCGCTGGGATGAAGGAGCAGCCTTTCGGGGCGGCCTGCTCGGCCCTGCTCCGGCTCTCCGGTCCGGCTTCACTCGGCTCTTCCGGCCCAACCTCACTCCGGTTCTCCGGTCCGGTTTCGTTCGGCTTCCACGTTCCGGCGGCATCGTTGGCTTGGAGAAGAAACGCAGGCGCTCACGTGGAACCTCGCTGCGCGTGCGCCGAAGCGGTTAGGTGTCCGCGGCCGCTGAGGCCCAGCGGGGTCGGAAGGAGCCTGCGCGGCCTGTTAGCACGTGACCAACACTCTCTCCCTACGTAACGCCCACTCCTCTCACCAACCCCTCCCCGTAGGGGAGTTCCTCCGGGAGGACCGATCTTCCGGGTAGAGGGGGAAGCAGCGTGACTGGAGTGGAAATTTTTTTCCAACACAACTTCGCAGCTGCAACTAATTGAAAGGAGCACGAGAAAGCCAGAGTATAAGCTGGAATGACTGAATGAAACTTCTACTCTTCCTGACTTTTTAACCACTCGACTTTACACGAGCCGCGGTTGCCTTTTCCACCCCCTTGTTTTGGTACGGCCCTTGGAGTACGGAGCCTGCAGAGGGTCCCACGCTGGAGGAGAGAGAGAGGAGGGTATGTAGGGAAGTGGGCCAATCGGGGCGCGGGTCACGGCGCAGGCGCGCTGTGGAGGGAGGGCTATGCTAATGTTGTTGATATCCTGGGGCCACCCGAGTTAAAGGGGGGAAA
Organism: Spilogale gracilis; assembly: GCA_004023965.1. NCBI lineage: Eukaryota > Metazoa > Chordata > Mammalia > Carnivora > Mephitidae > Spilogale > Spilogale gracilis. Next base: position 252,525 of record PITA01000065.1, on the reverse strand, counting down.
TCCGGGGGCTGCCGTAGCCGCCACCGGTCTGGGCCCACCGGGGTCCCCCTGTAGTCGCCGTAGTCCCGGGGAGAGGCGCCTGCCCCCAGCTCGGGGAGGGGGCGCCGCGGGCCCGGGGAGCACGGACAACCCCTACCCATGAGGCCCTGATGGAAAACACAAAGGATCTGGTGAGAGCCGAGCGCGGCAGCCGCTTTGTGTGCCAGGTGGGGGGGACGCCTCCAGCTCCCCGATCCCAGGAACCCCTGCAACTCCTTGACCCCGCTCCCAGGCCTGCTTCTCCATCCCACGCCCCCTCCACCACTAGTGTCCCCCTCCCCCTACCGGCCGTTAAACGATTCGGGGGGGTTCCCCTCCCCCCACCCCCTCAGCCCGGGACTCGGCGGGGTTCTCTCTACTCCCTCCACTCTTCGGGAGAAAAATTTTAGAAGAAAGTTTTTCCCTGCGTCCCGCCCCCCATCCCCCTTCAGCTCTGGCTGGTGGGGGGGGGAGGGAGGCTGGATTGGAGACTTTTCCTTTTTTAGCCGTCCAGGGTGGGAGAGTGGAGTCCTCACTTGCCCCAGAGGGGCCTAGTTTGGGTGCTTTGCGGGGGAAGGTGCCTTTCGGCTCCCGGGCGAGTGCCGCGAGGCATTTCGCACGTGGAGGTGGAAATATTGAAAGGGGGCGGGGTGGGCACGTGTGGGAGGGAGAGGTGGGAGTCGTGTTTGGGCAGCGACCACCTGGGCCGCTTATTTAAAAGGGTTATAGGTCGGTGGGCTTTCGGGACCGTTGCGTTCTCTTTTGTGAAATAAGAATCCTAACATTTCAGAGTCGGAAGAGACATTAGAGGTCACCCAAAGCAGCCGTCCCCTCTGCAGCCTCTCTGACAAGTGGTAGGTAGTTTGGCCTCTGCTTACACCTTTACCAACACTGAACGCTCTCTGCTGCCCAGGAAAACCGGTTCCGTTTGAATTGTTGTTTGCCTACCCTTATTAGACCCTCTAGTCTCATTCATGTCCTTGTTAAGTTGCTCCCTTTTTTACTTCTCAAATTTTCTCTCACATCCTCCTCACCCACCCACCGCTCATTGGCCTATATTTTGTGTGCCAGGAAAGAACAGCAGGGAAGTGGAGGAAGGAGGGTTTGAGAGATAGTGAGGGCCAGCTGAAAACTTTGCTGGGTCATTTTTTAAATGCGCTGGCTTGTATACCTGAGAATGTTTGATATTTTTCTACAGGAAAGTTGGGAATTACGGTCTGGGATTTCATGGCTGTTTTTTCTCACTAGTGCATCTTTCCATGGGTAAAAAATTCAGCAGCATCTCTGTATTTCTCCTCTCTCTAAAGCACATTTGCTTGTTGCCCTAAAGAGCTGCCTAAAATTGTCTTTTAGGGATAGTACTGAAGCTGTTTAGAAGCATCCTGGGCCCTCCCCCCCCCCTTCCTCTTGACCTGTGTCTTCCTTTCAAACTGGGCTTCTTTCTCCAGTCCCCTCCTTCACAATACTTTCATTTCTTTATTATTACTTTTGTGGTTCTTTTATGAGATGTAAAGTTTTTGTGACACTTCTATATTTGCTTACAGTTTGCAATAGTTTCCATGTTTTTTACATTAGTATATGTCATTTATCACTCAGTTGTTGAGATAGTTCCCTTTCTGCTGTTGTCAGTTAACGTTTTTCTAATGTTCTTCATTTGGTGAGCTGTGCCACCTCCAAAAGTAGTTTTGTTAGCATAAAATCTTCAGGGCACTTTTTTCGTCTTCCTAATACAGTGGAGTCAAGACGTAACAGATAAGATGTAAAAGTAATGATCTCCAAAAGCCAGAGAATAAATTTCCTCTTAAACTACCAGTCCTCTGTTTCAAATACTGAAACAGACATTTTTCTCTCCTCCTGTCATGATTTGAGACTCTTGTTCTGCTTTACCCTGCTTACTTAAACTGTATTTGTTTACCAATGAGTGTTTAGAGAGAAAATAGCTGTCATTTTCTTTTTTGCACCATCTCTTTCTCTGAATAACAAGTAGCTTCTATTTATATAGAACCCCGTCTCAAGGCTTCTGGATGCCTTGCAAATTATGGCAAACTGTCTTAAGTATTTGTTCATAGGTATCTTGTGTTAGGCCATGTTTTTCAAAAATCCAATTTTTAATTTTATAGAGTTTGTCATCAATTTCATCTAAATCTAGTCACTAGAATTTAACATGGAAATGAATACTAGGTACAGGAAAAAAACTGATAAAGCTGTGTGATTCAGTCTTTAAAGTTCTAATTACTATGGAGTTCCAAGTTATTTTCCTGCTCACTTTAAACATGAATTGTCATGACTGAAGCTGACTGACTTTGGAGACATTTGCATTCTGATCATACTAGACAGGAACAACTGGTTTTATTTTTAAAGAAGACACTGTTGTATTTTTTTGTAAGTGGTTATATGTGTTATATGTTGACCTGATTAGAGTCTAAACCTTCCTACATAGTCAGATGCTTCTAGGCCCTCAAATTGCCGAAAATATAACATAGTAGGTAAAAGAAGGTAGAGTTGTAGATTACAAGTGAAAACAACATATTAATGTCATAAATACAAAACCACTAGATTACTGAAAGCCAAGAGTGCTCAGTGGTTTGAGTGACCACATTTTAAAATTAGACAAGTCACTATTTTTTGGTTGCTCTTTGTTTCTCCATTTTCATCTTTCAAATGTTTGTGGAATAAGACGTAACCTTTTCACATTTAAATATTAAGGTAAGCCGGTTAGTTTCAGGGTTTCAAGTCCAAGAGAAAGAGGAAATATCAGGTCTATAGAAGAGGAAGGAATTAAAATAAGCAAGATAAAATATGCCTTCTAAGACTAGGGTATTGGTAACTGTCCAACACTACCTTTAGTTTTATATAAAAATTGCAGATTGGTTTAAATTTAATCATGATTTTTTAATGACTTTTTTTTAAGGTTTATACACACACATTCACTCTTAGACATTTTCTTCTTACCTTGCTGGAACCCCCAAGAAAGGGTGGAAAGGAAATAATTCCCATATGGGAAATCCTGATTTCAGGTGGGATGAAATGATATAGTAGGGGAGGTACTGGCCGACTAGGATAGTGTTTCAGTTATGCCACTGACTAGCTTCATAGCACTTGTCAAATGAAATCCTGGGCCTCAGTTTTCTCATCCTCATAGTTGAAGGGTTGGTCTAGAATCAGCATTTTCCAGTAGAACTTTGTGCAGTGATAGGAATTTCTTAGATGTGTGTTACCCAGTATGGCAACCACTAGCTAACATGTGACCCTTGGGCACTTAAAAGGTAGCTAGTGCAACAGAAAGACCCGGTTTTTTTCTTTTGATTTAACTGGTATAAATTTAAATAGCCATAGGTCTGCCATGTTAGACATGGCAGACATAGAAGAGTGTTTTCCAAAGTTACCTAATCATTGAAACCACCTCTTGGGGCTCTTGTAACCATACAAAACCTCTCTCCCAGTGATTATCATTCAGTAGGTCTGCAGTGGGGCCTAAGACTCCGTTTTTAATGCATGCCTGACAGTTTTTATCAGCTTGATTAGGGAAATAACTCTAGTTCTCACTTTAGTATTGATAACTTAATGTAGTGGAAATAAGCTCTGGACAAAGTTGGCAAACTGGCCAAGCTCTTGCTCTGCCACCGCCTGACCTGTGATCTGAAGTAAGTTGCTTAACTTCTTCAGGCGTCATCTTTCTCACCTAACTATAGTTGAGCTTCAGCCCTATTTTACTCCCAGGGTTTCTGTAAACCAGTCAGATATGATAACCAGCATATAAGAAATAGTGAGCTGCTATAAAGTATTAAGATACCTTCTCAAAAATCCCTTTTTCTTTTTCCTTTTTCACTATTACCTATTACTACTACTGTGAAATAGGTCACATACAGTAACTCAATTTAGTAATTTCTTGTTACAACTATTTAGCCATAGTTTGTAATCTATGTGGAGGACATGAATAGTAAATCTAACACTTTTTTGTATTTCTGTTGTTTAGCATAATGGTTTATCTATATTGCTCAATAAATATTGGATGATATCAGCTATTGCTTTACTTGTAGATCTCAGAACTTTGTTTAGCTGGTTGCATATTATCTTACACACCAGACGAATAACCCCTTTGTGTACCGTATGTGTTTAACCCTATTTTTAGTGGTTTCATTATTAATACCCCATGGTTGTTATTGTTCAGTGATTATGTATCTTTTGCACAACCAGCTCCAAATACATTTTCAAAAGATAAACACCAAGAGAGAGGCGCCTGGGTGGCTCAGTTGCTAAGCGTCTGCCTTGGGCTAGGGTCATGATCCCGGAGTCCCAGGATCAAGCCCCATATCAAGCTCCCTGCTCAGCGGGAAGCCTGTTCTCCCTCTCTCACTCCTCCTGCTTGTGTTCCCTTTCTAGCTGTGTTTCTCTCTGTCGAATAAATAAATAAACTCTATTAAAAAAACACCAAGAGAATATCATCATCTTAGATCGTGATTTTAGGCTATATCAAATCCATTTAACTTGTTTTTTGCTCTATTAACTTATTAATAAATGAGCTTATTTGATTGCTGAGACTGCATTTGCACTGTAGTCCCAGCTTTAATATGAATTCTGTTATTTGTGGTAGAGTAGATAGCTAATAATAAAGTAGATAGCTAATAATGATCTTAAAGTCCCTCTTGGCTGCCTTTCAGACTTCATTTTGATGTGGTCATCTTTTTTTTAATTAGCTTTTTAGGTTCATACTTAAGGATTCATAGCTTTCTTCTGAAAAACTGAAAGCCCATCCACATGAATTATTTTATCATACATCCTTCCTGGGTGGTATGTGATGTTTTCCTTAGGAGACCCAAGTAATTGTTACATCCAAAGTCATAAGTGATAGAAACAGAACTTGTGTATTTCTTGTATATCCAAGAAAAGCTTCTTTTGTTCACTGTTGCTTTAAGATGTAGAGTACTGTTATATAGAATATTGTCCTTTCCTGTAATTCTCTGGGTACTTTTCAGTTTCTTTAAGGGGTTACTTAGTATATTGTTTTCAGTTTTCTCTTGATTGTATCATTGACACGAATTTATTCTTTCACATTGATCTTCTACAAAACAAAAACCCAGTAATCCCAAATCCTCACCATTTATCTTCCTCCTAATAGTAAGCTGAGAAAGAATGAAGGCATTTCTGTTAAGGCCTGTGAATTGTATCACAATGCCAGACTGCTTTTCGTCCTGATGGCAGAATGACAAAAACCAACAAGAGCTGATGAGCACTCTAGCTCTTGCTGAGTCCAGTTGTCATACATCTCTTAATTTCTTTAGTTTTAACTTTTTGAGTTCATATATACAACCTTCAAATTCAGGGATTTAGGAAACTTCATGACTGAATGCTGGAAAATTATGTGGGCCACTGCACCCTATTGGTGTGGATAATAGAGAATTGATTAACTTACACTGTTAGTACTTTGTTGTGTATTTATTTGTGCTTGCATTTAGAATATCAAATATTTTCTATAAAATTTTTGCTAGAAAAGTTTTACCTTTCAACTTCTTTGTAGATTTTATAGGGTGGAAGGTCCATCAGGGTGATAATTACAATAGGGAAATGAAATTTTACTATGATTTGTGACTCTTCCTTACATTTTGTCACTATAAAAACCTTTTTATTTTTTCACTGCAGAAGTTACACATTTGCCTTTTAAAAAAGGAAAATGGAAAACCATAGAAAAGTTAAAATTAGCCTCCTGTTCCATTGTCACCCTGTCAATAGCTTAGCGGTTCCTTCTAGGATCTTCCTAAATGCATATGTGAACGTAGATATATCAGTCTGTGCATATACCATCATACGTTTTTTCTTTTAATAAAAAGTGAGTCATGCCATTCCAATTTTGCAATTTAATTTTTGCCCTCAGTATCTTACCTATTACTAATCATGCCCCTACTGCTGGTGGTTAGATGGCCTCCAGTTTCTTACTATTACATATAAATTGCTTCAAGAAACATCTTTCCATATAGAGTTTTGTGTCCTGTGAGTATTTCAGAAGGACACACTTGAAAAAGTGGAATTACGTGGTCAAAAAGCACTCCTTTTTTTTTTTTTTTTTTTCAAGATTTCATAGACAATGTCAAAGTATGTTCCAAAAAGATAGCGTAAGTTTTCCTTCCTACCAATCAATATCTGGGCTGTTTCACACATATATTTGCCATGCCAGATATCATCAATCTCTCCATTTTTATCAGCTTCGTGAATTTTAAGAAGGTAACTTATGCTTTATAGAAATTGACTTTTATTTTTATAAGAATAATACGTGTACTTGATAGTACAATGTTAAACAATGGTAAAAAGTGCCCCCCAAACAGGATCCATTACAGCAGTCTCTTTCCCTTCCCTTTACAGCTCTCATGAAACAAGTACTTCCAGTTCTTTCAGCTTTTTCACCTAGAATCAATCTCCATAATTCTAAATATTAGGCATACATCATTCATTGTATGAATCCTGGATACTTTGACTCCCTCTGTGGTCCATATATGTCTATTCCATACATGCCCAAATATTTCTTCTCCTCCTCCAGTCATCCCGTCACCTTTTCCTTCCTACCAATCAATATCTGGACTGTGTGATCTTTAGTAGTCACCTAACGTGATTTTTCACTTTTATTTTGAAGAGCAAAGTGTTCAGAAAGGCACATTACTTGAAATAGTTTTATTTGTTCCTTATTACGTATGCTTACAGATGTTAGCTGACAACAATAATGAAGAAAGGGGAAAAAAGAGAAAGGTTAAAATTTAACATAGGTCTAAGATTATTGTCTTGAGTCATAGTTGCTAGTGTTCATTTTTAGCTGTATGACCTCAGGAAGTTGCTTAGCCTATTTGAGCCTCCGCTTCCTCATCTGTAAGATGGGCGTAATAATAGCTGTGAGGATTTAAATATGTTAATATACATTAAGTGCTAGAATGTGCCTAGCACATATTGAACATCCTATAAGTATTACATTAATCATAAGAGACCTTTTACAGATCACTAGCAAAAATAGTAAGACATTGTTGTGGAATTAATGAATAAACTCCCATAGAGCAAAATGTGTTTCTGAACCAATTAGATGAAAACAAAGAAAACTTACTCTAGGAAATTGTTAGATGATACAAAAAGTAAATCTAATAATGATAGGTAAAGTGTTTCAAAAAATGGCAAAACTCGTATTTCTAAGATACTATCTTAAATAGGTATGTTGTAGACTTACAGTTTGGGAGAACAATGGCAGCAACCTGATCCAATTTCCCCACCCATTTTCTGTAAACCTACAGAAGCCAGCAGAGAGCATATATCCATCACACATCACCCATGCCTTCAGCATTATAAAGAAACATTACCACAACCTTCAGATTACCTCTAAGTGGAGAAATAAATCAGATTCCAAAAACTCCTGCCCAGTCCTGTGGATGTGAAGAGTGAGAGAGAGAGAAGGCTTAATTTAGGGCAATGGAAGACTTAGATATAGCACAGAATATCACTTCCAAAAGGGAATCCACTACTGAGTTCCAAAGTACTGAACACAAGTTTGAAATTTGGTAGTTTGCAGCTTTAGCCACAGCTAAGAGATTGAAAGTAAGCAGTGCCTGGAACTGGTAACTTAAGTTACAGGCAATACTTCATAGGGAAGGGGTGGAGACATGGCAGTGAGGAGAAAGAAGGGAGAGAAGAAATTAATACTCTTTCAGAAAAAGAAAGAGAAAGTAAACTTAAGAGTGTTCTTGAACCAGGAACTCTTGACCATGAAATGAATAGCAGTAGGAAAGAATGGACTACACATAGACAGAATATATAGGAATTTTTTCTTCTATAGGAAAAAATGTGAATCAGAACATTTCAACTGGTGAAAATCTTCCCCTCCCCATCCAAAAAACATAAGGCAGAAGAAAATTGACACAACAACACTCAAAATGAATTAAAACGTCCTCAAACCAGTGTTTGAGGGTATGGAAAAAAAGAAAACCTTGAATCAGAAATTTAAGATTAAGAACAGAAAGAAACAAAAACAGAGTATATTAAACTCAGAAAAAAGAAGAAAAACATATCAGAAGTGAAGAGTCAGTTACAAGGTTCCTACCAAACTGATTCAAATGCAAATACAATAAAAGACATTAAAGAACAGGAGAATCGTCAAGAGAATGAAAATGAGATTCTTTTTTAATCCACACTTTAAATGGAAGATGGGTCCAACAAGTCTAATGTGTAGTTGTTGCGTCTCAAGAAGGAAAAAGAGTAAAGCCATAATATCCAAGAAAACTTTCTGGAAATAAAGATCTGAATCTCTACATCAGAACTTCATACCATAAGGTAAGCTGCAGGACACATTCTAGTAAAGCGGTAGGACTTTAAAGATACAGGAAAATTCTCCAGGCTTCCAGGCAGAAAGAAGTGCCTTAAAAGGGACAGAGAAGTAGACTGATATCAGATTTCTCAAAAGCAACATACAAAGCAAGACAATAGTGGAGCAGCATAAGGAAAGAAAATGCTAACCAGAGATTTTTTTTATATCCGGTCAACTGTCTTTCAAGGGTTAAGACAATAGAAAAAGTTTTAAAAGTGCCAAGAATTCAGGGAATAGTATATTCACCAACCCTTCCTGAGGAAACTGTTGAAGGATAAGCTTCATCTAAAAGATGTGTGGGAAATTTTCTGCAAAAAAGATTGACAGTGATTTCATGTATGTATTTGAATTAAGGATAAAATCAGGAGGAGGGACATAGGTAGAATAGTACATAAATGTTACAGGTTCTGACAAAGCAGAAAGGGCAGCTAAAAAATGTGGGAGGGGAAAGCAAGAGAAATATAATTATAGGTTAACTGTCACAAGGGACTCAAACGAATATACCATGTGAAACTGAAAGATAAAAATGGTATGTGGAAATAAAAAAGATTCAAAGGTAAGCATTAGAAAAAGAAATACCTTCAAAAACACTGGAAGTTTTAAAAGACCAAAGAAAACTGTTGTGGAAAATCATGATGCACACGGTAATTATAACAAAATAATATGACAGAATTGAAATCAAACCTATGAGTCACGTCAGTGAGGATTCCCTCACCAATAAAAAGATTTTCAGATTGGCTCGAAAATCAAAATCCAATAAACGAATGGTATATGTCAGTTATATTTCAATAAAAAGAAGGAACGAAATCAGAATCCAACTTTATAACATAAGAGGCCCTTAAAGCAATTAAAAATTTAGACAAAGATCAGCCAAGCAAATAGGTATAGTAGGAAAGCAGATTGGCAATGCTGATACCAAAGTAGAAGTCAAACCCAAAAGCATTAAACAACAAAGGAGGACAGTTTGTGATACAAAGTCCACCACTTAAAACAAAGATATTAACAGTTACAAATACATATGCACCAAATGACAGCAATAATCTTTACAAAACAAAAGCTATAAGAAATGCCAGTAATAAAAAGAAGTGCTAAAAATTGGACACTGACACACTCAGCAGGATAGATGCAGTAGACAGAGATACAAAGATCTAGACATAATGAGACAGATCTTCAGGTGTATCTTTCACAGCATCCTAAATACAGTCTACTCTCTCCAACACAGAATATTCACAAAAATCTTTCCTAGTTACGAAAACATCAGTAGGTCCCATACAAGAAAACAAAAAACAAAAGGGCACTTCCACCTTGTATATTTCTAGCCTTGTACAAAAATGTTCATAGCGGCTTTATTCAAAGTAGTCAGATATGGATGGAGAATGGACAAACAAATATATTGTTGAAGTGCGGTATGAGCAGACACCTGGGTGGCTCAGTGGGTTAAGCCTCTGCTTTTGGCTCAGGTCATGGTCCCAGGGTCCTGGGATTGGGTCCCTTACGGTCTCCTGGCTCAGCGGGGTCTCTGCCTCTCCCTCCATCAGCCACTTCCTCTGCTTGTGTGAGTGCATCCTCTCTCTGAAATAAATAAAATCTTTTTTTTTAAGTGAAATATTAACAGTAAAGAGGAATGAACCATTCATGCATATAATAATATGGATAAATATCAAAAATACTATGCTGAATGAGCTAAATTAGTTATAAAAATGCCCATAGCCTTTTATTCCATTTAAATAAATGCATACAAAATTAACCCATAGTACTAGAACGTCTGGGGGAGGAGGAGGGTTGAATGGGAAAGGACATTAGGGTGCTTTCTGGAGTGACAGATAATTTCTGCATCTTTTTTAATTTCTACATCTTTATACAGATTCAAAATTATGCCTCATTTTAAAAACGCGGGTAAAGGGGGAATGTAAACAAATGACAGAGCTCCTAAAAAATTATGATAATGAAAATACTACATATAAGAATCTGTTGAATACATTGAAGGCAGTGAGCAAAGGAAGATTCATAGTCCTAAATATTTGTTAAAGAATAAAATTCAAGTAAATCTTTAAAATCTTGGGGTACCTGGGTGGCCCAGTTGGTTAAGTGACTGCCTTCAGCTCAGGTCATGATCCTGGAGACCCAGGATCAAGCCCCACATCGGGCTCCCTGATTGGCAGGAAGCCTGCTTCTCCCTTCTCACTCCCCTCTGCTTGTGTTCCCTCTCTAGTTGTATTTCTGTCTGTCAAATAAATAAATAAAATCTTTAAAAAAACTTTTTTTTTTTAATCTTACTGGCTTTATTCAGTCATTGGTAAATTATGCAATATCCAGTCTAGCAGATAGAAAGGAGCTCTGTCCAAATTGCTTTACAAAGCAAGAGATTTTTATAGACCCAAGTAAGCAGGAACAAGGAAGTTAGAGTGGGCATTTGCTGATTGGTTAAAGCTGTGTTGCTTTTCTTATTGGAGCAAAGGGAAGTCTTGGACCTAGGTCAGGCAGTGTATGCTGAGTGGGTATTCACTGATTATTTACCTAGGTCTGCCTTTTCAGGGAGAGGGGAATATAGAAACTTTGGTAGTAAGTCTTGGTTTGCCGAAGTGGCTTAGCCTGAGCAACTTCATCTTGGACCTAATTTGGTTACTTTGGCACAGTAAAAATAATAAATACATAAATCCCAATTCAGAAATGAAAAAAGAACAACAAAGTAAGCCAAAAAAAAGAAGAAAACCTGCCAAAAAAAAAAAAGATAAAAGTAGAAATCAGTGATTTAACAGAAAAACTATATACCAAATGGATGGATCAATCCTGGATCTTTAGGGGGAAGTTCACAGAATCAATAAGCTACTGGCTAGTTTAATCAAGGTGGAAAAGAGAAAGCACAAATTATACAAAATAAATGACAAAGGAGAAAGAACTTGATACAGAAGAATTGAGAAAATCATACGCAACCATTTTACACACTTACACAAATAAGTTTGAAAAGCTAGATGAAATGGATTCTTACGAAAATATCCTTTAAGAAAACCTCATTAGAGCTTTAAAAAAACTTGGGGTGCCAGGGTGACCCAGTTAAGTGTCCAGGTCTTGATCTTAGCTCAGGTCTTGATCACGGGGTCGTGAGTTCAGGACCCACTTTGGGCTCCACGCTGGGTATGAATACTGCCTAAAAGTCTCCCTCTGCCCCCTACCCTCTGCTCACATGTGCTCACTCTCCCTCAAAAACTAAAAATAAATTTTTTAAAAATTTTTCTTAACTTAATAGAAGAAACATTTATCAAGAAGCTTTCCCACAAAACATCAAATCTATGTGATTTCACAAAGGAATTTTACAAAACCTTTAGAGACCGACCGCATGAATTACTTAAGAACAGAAAATGTAGGAAAATTTTACAATTTTTTTTAAAAACAATTTTTATGAAGCAAGAATAACACCAATTTATAAGCCTGTTAAAGATGGAACAAAAAAAGAAAATTACAGATGTATTTATGAATACTAATGCAAAATCCTAAATACTGCAATCTTTAATACTACATACTACTTTCAATACATCATGACTAAAAATATGTCATGATGAAGTGAGGTTTATAGTAGGAATAAAAGAATGCTTTGGTATTTGGAACTTTTGATACAGTTCACCATATTTTTTTTTATTTTATTTTTTCAGTATTCCAAGAGTCATTGTTTATGTCCCACACCCAGTGCTCCATGCAATATGTGGCCTCAGTACCCACCACCAGCCTCACCCATCCCCCCACCCCCTTCCCTCCAAGACCCTCAGTTTGTTTCTGAGTCCAAAGTCTCTTATGTTTCTTCTCCCTCCCCAATTTACCCCACTTCCCATTTCCTTTCCTTCTCCTTCTGTCCTCTATATTACTCCTTATGCTGCACAAGTAAGTGAAACCGTGTGATACTTGACTTTCTCTGCTTGGCTTATTTCACTCAGCATAATCTCTTCCAGTCTGGTCCATGTTGCTACAAAAGTTGGGTATTCAGCCTTTTTGATAGAGGTATAATATTCCATTGTATATATGTACTGTATCTTTTTTATCCATTCATTTGTTTAAGGGCACCTTGGCTCTTTCCACGGTTTGGTGATTGTGGCCATTGCTGCAATAAACATTGGTGTACATATGACCCTTCTTTTCATTACCTCTGTTATCTTTGGGGCAAATACCCAGTAGTGCAATTGCAGGGTCATAGGGTAGCTCTGGTTTTAAATTTTTTTAAAAGATTTTATTTATTTATTTATTTGACAGAGAGAAACACAGCGAGAGAGGGAACACAAGCAGGGGGAGTGAGAGAAGGAGAAGCAGGCTCTTCGTGGAGCAGGGAGCCTGATGTGGGGCTTGATCTCAGGTCTCCAGGATCATAACCTGAGCTGAAGGCAGTCGCTTAACCAACTGAGCCACCCAGGCGCTTCTATTTTTAATTTTTTAAGGAATCTCCACATATAGTTCACCATATTAATGGGTCTAAGAAAAATCATATTCTCTTTGTAGATGCTGGAAAAGTCTATGGCAAACTTCAGCACCTATTCCTAACTTAGTTTTAAGAAAACAGGAATGGATATATCCTTAGCATGATTTTTCATAAATTTACATGCACATACATGCGTACGTAGGCCTAAATCCTAAGGCCAGCATCTCAAGATAGACAATAAAATTAGAAACCAAGTAAGGGTGTGCATTGTCTCTGGTATATAACGTTGTACTGCAAATACTAAGAAGGATACATAGGAAAAGAAAACAATCGTAGGCACAGTAATGGGAAAAGTAATAAAAGTTTCTTTGCAGATGACATGATAGTTCACTTGGAAAGCCCCAGAAAATCAACGACAAAACTACTTCAGAGTAATTTAGCAAGACAAGGAATATGAAATAAACATGCACTCAGTAACCAATAATACAATATAACAAGAGGGAAAATTACATTTACAAAGTAAACTAGAAAACATTTCTTAAAGACAAAGTATACGATTAGGAAAACATCCCTTGTTTTTGGTTAAGAACTCAACCTCAAGGGTTCCTGGGTGGCTCAGAGGGTTAAAGCCTCTCCCTTCTGCTCGGGTCATGGTCTCAGGGTCCTGAGATCAAGCCAGCATAGGGCTCTCTGCTCAGCAGGGAGCCTGCTTCCTCCTCTCTCTCTGCCTGCCTGCCTCTCTGCCTACTTGTGATTTCTCTGTCAAATAAATAAAATCTTGAAAAAAAAAAAACTCAACCTCATGATGTCACTTTCTTACTGAGTTAATAAATTTAATGAGATCCTAATAATATCAACGATTTTTGGTACAGAGCTAAGCTAGTTAATACTGGAGTTCATTTGGAAAAATAAACATGCAAGAATATCAGAACATTAAGGGGGAAGATCTTTGAGTGGAGTATAGCCCTACCAAATACCAAAATATATTAGGAAGTCTCTATAATTTGAAAAGCAGAATATTGGCACATGAATAGACCAGTAAAATACTGTAAAGTCCACTTATGGGCACAACTACATATGGAAACCTAATGCTTTATTGAAGTGGTATTTCAGATCACTTAAAAGGGATGTTTTAATAACGTGGCACCATTAGATAGCCACTTAGGAAAAGATATTAGGTCAATTTTTCACACCATGCATAAGAATAAATTCCAAATGGATCAGAGGTCTAAATATTAAAAAAATGTACAAATAGCAAAATACGGGTGAACTTTTTTATACAATGGTTATAAAGAAAAGTTTTCTATGAATCAAAATCAAGTTACAATAAATACTATGTTTAAAATTTTAATTTCATGACAGTTTTATAAGCAGTATCAAGATTTGTCGTGTATTATGACAAATGTGTATTTAAGAATTACACAGAACTTTGAAAAAAACATCTGACACTAAAAATCCTAAAGAAAAAAAAAACAAAAGAACACACATCACATAGACATACAAAAGAAGATACAGAAATGACTCTGTAAAACAATACTTGGTTTTTACTACCATTCCTCACTGAAAAGAATGAGAGTTCCTTGGAGAAATGATTGAACAATGTAAATAGAAAATGATCCTGGAGTATCCTGATATGGCAGAAAGTAAGTCAATACTTAATATATATTGATGGGCGCATGGGATGCAGGAGCCATTTCAAGGGAATCCAGGCAGCTGAATATGGGATAATTTGAGCCCCAAGATAATTGAGGACAGTGATTGTAATCCATTGGCATAAAAAAGAGGTGTGAGTTCATATTGATAATAAAGAAAGACACGTAGGTAAATATGTAAGGAGGATGATGGAAGAATTTTTTGCTGACTGGTAAAAGTACTAGAATTTTTAAAAACAATAAGTACTAGAATTAACTAGAATTACAAAATTGTTTTGTAGTCATAGTAATGTTTGCTTTGGCAGGAGTTATTGATTGCTAACTTTACGGATGGGATGGAGTGAGATTTCAGTGAGAAACAGTACTTTCACGTTTTGAAATATGTCTGCAAGATTGCTTATTAGTTACAAAGAGAAATAGTTCAGTGTACAGTGGAAAAACTAGGTAACACCTTGAAATAATGATTGACGTTAACATCAGTGGAGAGAGCTAGGTAGGCATCTTATGCCTCTGGATGTAATGTTCTGAGAAGGTTATCTTACATAGTTTTATGGGGATACGTAAGTTGATCTAGTGAGGAAGCATCAGCAACAAATGAGAAACATTCTATTAACAAGGTGGAGAGAGAGCCTGGATTATTCAGAAGTAATCTTCCAGATTAAAGGAAACTAGGGAGACAAATATGACACGGGATCCTGGACTGCACAGAAGAATGCTCTGTAAAGGACATTATTGGGTCCATTGGACTATGGGTGGTAAATTAGGGGAAAGTATCACATTAATGTTAAATTTCCTGAAACTTTTAACTGTGCGATAGTTATGAGAACAGTTTTATTTTTAGAAAATGCATACTGAATTTGGGGTGGACAAGTAGATACAATGTATGCAACTTACTCTCAAATGGTTTAGCAAAATGTCTATATATTTAGAAGAATAAAACAAATGAGGGAAAATGTTAATAATTGGCAAATCTGAGTGGAGTACAAGGATTTCATTGTACTATTTTCCAACTTTCCTAGAAGGTTGAAGTTCTTTCCAAGAAGAAAGTTTAAAAAAAAGACAGCACTAACATACCATTTTTCATCTATTATCAGGCAAAAATAATCTTACGGTTGCTTATGCAAATGCAAAGTGGTAAAGTTTCTATGGAGGGAAATTTGGTAATACCTAACTAAATTACACACATACACTCTTCTACCCAGAGAATGTACTCAGGCAGTTTGAAATGTACGTGTATACACACATGTGTAAGTTTGTTCATTGAAACAATACTTATAATGGCAAAACATTGATGTTTTGTCTGTCCAAAGGAGATTGAGTAAACATACACACAACGGAGCTCTGTATAGCTGAAAAAAGAATGAAGAGAAGATGTCTTTTACTGAAATGGAATGATTTCCAGGATATATTTCTGAATTAATAAAAGCAAAGGACAGAGAAATTTAGTATATGGCCCTTTCTGCAAGAAGGAAGAATAAGAAATTAATACACCTATTTACTTTTTCAAAATACCACACAAAAAATGATGAACCAGAAAGCAATAAAGTTGGTTAACTGCCTGCAAAGATGGTGGATGTTGAGGCAGGGGAAGGAAATGACGTTTTTCCAAGTTACAACTTTTTATATAGTTCTTTTATATTTGGAAGCAGGGCAGTTTTTTAGATAGGCCCAAGAAATAAAATTAATTCAGTAAGGATGGCAGGGAAGGCTAAAAACCAAACTCAACTTATTTCAAATCAACAACCACAGTAAAGGAGGGAGAAATAATCCAAACAGCTCTTAAACTCGGTACTCTGACCTTTAGTTTAAGGAGATGGGACCACAAAGAAATTCTGGACACATAAGTTTGGTTTTTGCAGCAGTACTGACATAATGCTTCTGCAACTATTTAAATGTATGGAAGGATTGAGCAAATCAGCACGCGTAATTTGGGTGGAAGCCAGGGTTTTTGCTATGGAAGAAGAGAGCTCCAAATACAGATGTGGGAAGATAAGGGAAAGCCCTAAAGGATGGATTGGAGTTGGAGTTAAGAGCATGAACTCGTGATTTTCTAAGATACTTGTGTGTATGCATATGACAAATGTAACATGCATGTATGTATATATTCCAGTTCCGTCTACTGAAGGACCCAGAGACAGAGACCTCAATAGCACTGAGCACACAGAGTACTCACATCTTTATTTCTGATAGTCCCCACTAAAAGAAACTGGGGCTCTTTGAAGAAATGGTTGATTCTACAGTTGGGACAGGAAAATGAAATAAGATAAACCTGGAATATCTTGTTATGTCAGAAAGTAAAGAGTTGATCAAACAATGATACTTGGGCTTGTAAGAATGACATGACTCAGCTTGATGGGGCTCCCATTGACTAAATCTGGAACAGTGGGAGTTCCCAGATAACCAAGGACTATAATAAGTTATAAGCCACTGAAAGTAGGAATCCATGAGTGAATACCTATAATAGGAGAAGAAAGGATCTTCCTACAGAAGAATGCCAACTGAGAATATGGAAGAAACTCTTAGGGCTGGAAAATCCTAGTTACAGATTGGGCAAGATCCTCATTGGATGCTAAATCTAGAGTGAAATCTTGATGAACAAAATGTTTGTATGGACTTTTAAGTATCTCCACGTAGATTGCTTATTAAAAGAGGGAAAATAAGAGCGCCTGGGTGGCTCAGTTAAGCGTCTGCCTTCGGCTCAGGTCATGATCCCAGGGTCCTGGGATCAAGCCCCACATTGGGCTCCCTGCTCAACAGGAAGCTTGCTTCTCCCTCACTCACTCCCCTGCTTGTGTCCCCTCTCCTGCTGTGTTTCTGTCAAAGTAAATAGAGTAAAATCTTTTTTAAAAATAAATAAAATAAAATACAAGAGGGAAAATAGTAGGATTAGAGTGGGGAAACAGACCACACCTAGACCATGTCTTCAAACTTCTCATCACTGGTAAAAAGCAGGTGGAAATCACATAATCTGAATTTGCTATCCTGAGAAACAGCATCAACTGGATATCCACAGCCTGGGAGAAAACCACATAAACCCGAAAGGAGGAATCTGTGTGGAAGAACTCCAGATTATTAGTGTGGATGCACAACTGTCAAGGAGAGGGAGCCTAACTCCCCACTTTGCAAGTGTGGACTTCACAAAGTCCCTTCCAAAAAGTATAGTGTAGAGAGGGGTTAGGAGTAATTTTGTAACAGACAAAAACCTGAAAACTGCTTCAGGTAGAGGTGATCAAGGTCAGTACCAACCGTGGTAAGTCATGTCAGTAATATGTTTCCTTACATGATTTGATACCAAGGGTACTTCTCAGTACTGCTGATTTTTTTCCAAAAACAGCCCCAGTCCAGTCCTAGGGAAATTATAAGACAAATCTCAGGAGAAGATTATTCAACAAAATACGTGACCAGGAACTCCTTAGAACTGTCATGGTCATCGGAAACCTGGGAAATTGTCACAGCCAAGAGGAGCTTTAGGGGACATGACAACTAAATGTAATTTGAGGCCTTGGAAAAGAAACAGAATATGAAGTAAAAATGAAGGAAATGCAGAAATTGTTTGCATTTTCTAAAGTTTTATATAAATGGAGTCATAGAGCATGTGCTGTTGTCTGGTTTTTTCCTCAGCATAATTTTGAGACTTATCCATGTTGTGTGTATCAGCTCATTCCTTTTTATTGCTGAGCAGCAATATGGAATAACTATGTGGACATGCCATGATTTGTTTACTCATTCACCTGTTGATATTTGGATTGTTTCCAATTTTGAGCTAGTATAACCATTCATTCATGTGTACACACACACACACACACACACACACGCGTCTTGTGTGTGGATGTATCTTTTCATTTATTTTAAGTAAATAGGAATGGAATGGGTGCTAAGTGGTGTATACATAACATTTTAACAAACTGCCTCTTTTATCAAATGCTTTTGTACTATTTTACTTCCCATCTGCAGTGTTTGAGAGATCCATTTGCTGCATAGACCATAGAGTGGGGTTTTTTTGGTGCTTTGTTTTTTTTTTTTTAATTTGGGGCAATCTAATGTATGAGTGTCTCACAGTTTTAATTTGCATTTTCCTAATGACCAGTGCTCTTGAGCATCTTTTCATGTCCTTATTTGCCACCATATATATGTGAATTGTTTGTTGAGGTGTTATACCTGTTTTTTTAATTGGGCTGTTTCAGTTACTGAGTTTAAGTAGTTTTTTATATGTCCTAGATACCAGTCCTTCCTTCATCAGACACTTGATTTGCAAGTATTGTTCTCCAGTCTGTGCTGGTCTTAGTCTCTTAATTTAATTAAGTATCTTCCAGGGACCAGTTTTTAATTTTGATAAAGTCCAAATTATCAGCACATTTCATTTATGGATCATACTTCTGATGGCATATCTAAAAATTTTATGCCTATCTGAGGTCATGAAGATTTTCTCATTTCTTCTAGAAGTTTTATAGTTTCAGTTCTTATGTTTAGGTCTGTGATCCATTTTGAGTTAATTTTCGTAGGTGATGGGAAGGATAGATCAGAATTGGGTTTTCTTTTGTTTGTTTTTTTAATTTGGTAATCTGTTTGATCCAGCACCTTTTGTTGAAAAGACTTATCTTTTTTTCCCACTGAATTACCTTTTTTCTTTCCCTTTTTTTAAGTTTTTTTATTTGGATGTAGTTGACACAAACATTGGTTTCAGGTGTACAACATAGAGATTGTTTTGCCTCTTCTGTTTTAAAATTTCAAGATTTTTTTTCACTGATGGTGTCCTATTCTTATGTCCCTGAAGAATTAATTTCATTTTTTTTCTTAAAGATTGTTCATTTATTTATGAGAAAGAGAGAGAGCGCAGGTATGCACATGAGCAGGGGAGAGGGATGGAGAAAGAAGCAGACTCCTTATGGAGCAAGGAGCTCAATGCAGGTCTCCATCCCAGGACCCAAGGATCATGAAGACCTGAGCCAAAGGCAGACGCTCAACTGCCTGAGCCACCCAGGTGCCCCTCAGAGGCCTTTCTTAAATGATTAGTGGTCCTGCCTGTCTTATTACTAAGCCACTGGTTGGATTGAATGAGCCTGAGGTTGGACTTTTTAACAAGTGAGACTCACTGGAGTGGTTGGACCCTTTTTAAATCTTCTCTCACGTGTTTTGCAATAGTGCAATGATCTGTTTAAGTGTGGTTTTCTTTTTCTCCTGTTTATTTTATGTGGTAGTTCTGTCTGCATTTGTTTTCAATGTTTTTGCAGAATTCTCAGGCAGTCTTTCAGCATCTCCATATTCTCTCCTTTGAGAATTCATATTAGATATTTATTAGATCTTTACATTTTATGCTCTTTAACACTCTTTTCTATGTTTCTGTTTTCCTTTGCTATGTTTGGTTGTTTTCTTAATGTTTATCTTCCATTTCCCCATTTCTTTTTTAGCCATGTTTGATCTGCTGTTCAACCCATCCGTTGAGGTATCTTGGTGGTGGATGGTTTTTTAATTACAGCAGTTACAGTTTTCATTTACAGAAGTTACATTTGGTTCTTTTCAGGTCTGCCTGATTACTTTTATTTTTCTGTTAATTTTTTAATATTTTCCTTTTTTCAGATTTAGTTCAGAGAGAGAAGAGTGCATGCACACGCATGTGTGCGTGTGGGGAGGGGGTGGCGCAGAGTGGGGGAAAGAGACTCAAGCAGACTCCTTGCTGAGCAAGCGGCCTAATGCAGGTCTCATCCTGCGAGCATGAGATCATGACCAGAGCCAAAACCAAGAGTCAGACACTTAACCAACTTAGCCACCCAAGTGTCCCTTTTTATTCCTTCTTAAACAGTTCTGGGGTGCCTGGGTGGTTCAGTCAGTTAAGCCTCTGCCGTCGGCTTAGGTCATGTTCCCAGAGTCCTGGGATCAAACCCCACATTGGGCTCTCAGCTCTAAGCCTGCTTCGCCCTCTCCCTCTGTCTTCCTCTCTTTCTTTCTGTCATATAAATAAATAAAATCTTAAAAAAAAAAAAAAAAACAGTTCTTAAATGGTTCTTTTATACTCTGTCTAGCAATTTCAGTGTCTATTTTGGATTCCTAATCTGTTTCCGCTGACAGTTGTAATGGATTACTTATTATGTGTTTGTACTTGGTTATGTACTCATACTTGGTCAAATCTGTGGGAATGGTGAAAGGCCTGAATTGTAGGGGATTATTTCCTGAAATGATTTAGGATGCTCTTGCTGGGTGTCACAGGGCACTAGTGGCCTGAGCTGGGGATTTCCTGACCATCTAGGGTAATGTAAATTATATCCTCGGAGGTACAGGAGAGCAGGCCTGTGATTTTAAAATCCTGGAGTAGCCTCTCCACCCAGAACACAGGCAGAAAAGGTTCACTTGTAGGTTCTCTTTTGCATGTAGTCAGATTTTTTTCCCTACCTACCATTTCATTGGAGTTGCAGCCCCCTTAGTGATTTTGGTTTCATGGAGGGGTTTCCAAGTAAGTTCCCCTGCAGTAAATGGTAAGTTTAACATAGAATAAGTTGATTATAGCCCATAGGTATAGTTCATTAGTATTCTGTCCTAATCTAAGGAAAAAACACTGAAGAAGCACCATTTCCCAAGTAGAATATAGCTTCCTACCTAGTGTATCCTGTATTTGTCAAGATAATTCATCCCTGCAATATTTGGGATATAGTCAGAGGCCTCAGACTGGGTACATTCAGGGGCTTATAACCCTTGCAGTGTATAGATCATTTTCTGTGTGTGCTGGAACCATGGAAAAGACTGCATACTATATATCCCTCTTAAATTATCGTAATGTTCATAAGGATATTAGAAGTTTAAAGAGGCCTTGAAATAAGGAAAACTTTCCAAATGTATTTGACCATAATACTTTCATTTTTTTAATGTTAACAGCCTGTAATGTTGAAACCAAGATGTTCATAATTTCTGAACCCCTGAAAGTGCAAGGTTATATTCGCTGACGAGTAGAATCCGAATAAGATACTCTGCACTGACATTTAAGGGTCAATAAATATGCATTATCTGCTAACTGAGATGGCTCTTAAGTGGACAAGCTTATCTGAAAATTATGGGTATAAAAGATCGTCTCTGCATCGACATGGGCTGTATGAATCTACTTCTAGAACTTAAAATTCTAGCCAGTGTTTATTAAGTGTGCATTCCAGACACTACGTTAAATATTTCATGATGTCTTTCCATTGCCCTCAGGAAAAAAGAATGTATCGCGTCTTTACCCTGGTCTTCAAGGGTCCTCATGGTGTGGGCTCTGTACCCTCCTCCAACCCCATCTTGTAGACCTCTCACAGTGGGCATCAGCCACACGGGCTATATTCCAACCTGAAAGCCTTTGTCTTTTTATTTGCTTTACCTAGAACATCCCAGCACCAGATACTCAGGTGACTGCCTTTTTTGGTGTCGGGGTCTTACCTCACCAAGGCCTTTCCTCATCCCTGAATCTTAGCTGACTACTCCTGCCTCAGTTTGACTCTGCCTACATGTGGCCTTGCTTGGATTCCTCCTGCCAGTAGACTGGTAACTTTTGTGAGAAGCATGAATCTTGTCTGCTTTGTTACACTCTCTTTAGCTTCTGCTACTGGGAGACACACAGATGCTTGAAATAGTTGTTGAATGTTGAGTGAATAGGAAAAGAAGCTCGTAACTTGTAGACCCAAACCTGGGGCTATCTGAATGCTATGCTGTTAGCACCACCCCTCACTCTTAACAAGGACTGTCCCATTCTTTATCACCTTATCAGTTCAAAATGTTGTTAGACTTTCTTTTGGCATTGTCCTCAGGATCTTACTCTTTTGAAATTTGGTGGTAGCAGGTTTTGATTCTTTGAAAATACATTTGGTTTTTTTTATTAATACCTGAAAGTTATTCGGCACCAAATCTGTTAAATAAGATGGGTAGTCAAGCTAGGAAAAACTACTGAGGGAAATGGAATAATTACAAAGTAGCCACATAGAATATGGTTTTCTTTTTAAAATTGGATCTAAAAGAGGCTTTTAAAAGAAGAATATTGTAAGGGGGTGCCTGGGTGGCTCAGTTGTTAAGTGTCTGCCTTCAGCTCAGGTCATGATCCCAGAGTCCTGGGATCAAGCCCTGCATCTGGCTTCCTGCTCGGCGGGAAGCCTGCTTCTCCCTCTGTCACTCCCCCTCCCTGTGTTCCTCTTTCTTGCAGTCTGAATCAAATAAATAAATAAAATCTTAAAAAAAAAAAAAAAAGAAGAAGAAGAATACTGAAAGAAGGGGTCTTCTTAAGGCCTTCTTAAAAGAGGGTATTCATCTGGGTATAAAATATTTCCGTTGTATAGATTTAAGAAACTGATTTTGTCATTTTCATAGTTACAACTGATACACGTGAAAATCAGTTTCCCATTTGAGAACAGTGTTCCATACGTGCATACCTAATGTTCAGTAGCTCAGTCTCTCCAACTGAGAGATGCATTTGCTTGGGTTTATTTTGTCAGGCATTGGATAACAGATTTCATCTTTGTTATTGGTCATGGTAGGAGGTTAAACTAGCCAGGAAAGAAATTGAGCATAAATATAAAATGTAAATTTGTATAAAATGTAAATTGAGCATATAAAGTGTAAAATGATACCAGAAAATACTAAGGATTTAGTATTTTAGCAAAAGAATAAGGATAGGTCCCAAACTCTAAAGGTTTGTTGGTTGATACTTTTCTTTCTAGTTGTTAACTCACTGTGTATGTTTATGTCATTTTTTCTTTGAAGTTTCTTTTGCTTCCTATGTTGCTTCTGTTTCCATATAGATGTTTTCCTGAAGATTTTTTTTCTCTTTATTTTCCTATCTTCTTTTTACTTCTCACTAATCTTGAAGTTTTACAGTGTATTTCAGGAAAGAAGTTGGCAGTTGGCAGTATTACTTTTTAGGGGTTTGGGTGGCTTTGAGAGAGGGCAAATGTGTAGTATTCACTGAAGATGGTATAGTGTCTTTTGCTTTTCCTTTGAAAAGAAAATGTTTAGCTTGAGATACTTGGGAATTTTTTAACCATTGTTTATGCTAAGGGAAAAAAAATGAGATAGGGTTACGTATGTACAAATGTTATTTTTTATAATTTTTAAATGGTAATATCTTTGAATTATCTTTAACATTAAGCCCCCCACCCCATTAACTCCTCCAGAGCTCTTAGTAGTGATTTTTAAAAGCGTCTATATATTTCCTGGATGTTCTAAATCATTGTAGGAATCAACTGTTTCGGTGCGCCTAGGTGGCTCAGTCAGTTAAGCAACTGCCTTTGGCTCAGGTCATGATCCCGGACCGGAGTCCTGGGATCAAGCTCCACACTGGGCTCCCTGCTCAGCAGGAAGCCTTTTTCTCCCTCTCTCGCTCCCCCTACTTGTGTTCCCTCTCTGGTTGTGTTACTGTCAAATAAATAAAATCTTTAGAAACAAAAAGCTACAGTTTCAGAGCTGAAAGGCAAATTGAGAAATCATCTGTTAGGTGTATTTCACCACAATTAAAAAAAAAAAGACAAATCATCTAATCTTTTTAATAGAGAAGTGACCCACCTAGTTTAAATTAACGCAGTGATCCACCTAGCTTAAATTAACGCAGTGATCTGATCCTACCCAGTGTTCTTGCTGTCACCGTTGACGTTCTTATTAGCTAACATGGTAGCTGATAAACTTGCACCTCATAGAAAGGGAAGCCTCTGTTTTGAAACAAACATTTCATTACAGAATAAAATTATCATTTCTGAGGATCTTCATTTTTCAGACACCACTTACCACAATTTGAACTAAGCTCTTTGGCGGGGGGTGGGGTATACTCATTCTGTGTCACGTATTATTGATTTCTTTTGCTTTTAAGACTGAACATTCTTCACGCTCTGAAAGGAAAAGAAGAGACTCATTCGGGATGTTTGACGGTTATGATAGCTGCAGTGAGGACACGAGTAGCAGCTCCAGCTCTGAGGAGAGTGAAGAAGAAGTTGCTCCTTTACCTTCTAACCTCCCAATTATCAAAAACAATGGACAGGTGTACACGTACCCAGATGGTAAATCTGGCATGGGTGAGTATTTACAGCCGTCTGCTTTTATTCAACTCCCATGTTGGAGGTCACGTTTTAGTTTAATTTCTTCTGTCATTTCCCTTAGAATTTTTCAAGGAAAAAAGAAACACAGTCTGAACTATCTCACAGTTGTAGATAAGATCACTAGATTTCTGTTTGAACTCTCTATCTCTGTCTGGGTTACCTGCCGTATTCTGGCGGAAGGCAAGTAGAACAAAATAAAAACAAAAGGCTGTTGAGAAACATAATGTGGACATAAATTCAGTCATTAGATAGCAAATCCCTGTGTAGCTGAAGGTGTGTAGGATCTCAGGCTTTTAGAGTTGGCAGACACATACACGGTAAGGTCTCTCTCCTCTACCAAAGTTCCTCATGTGAAGTTTTCTGTTTTAACCCTTCCAGTGGTAACATACCTGTAATTACCAGAGTATCCTTTATGTTGCACCACAATTATCTGTGCTCTAAATTTGGTCGTTAGGTCTTAATTTTGCCTTATAGAGGTACACAGAATAATTCCAATTCTTGTTGCAATGATCTCCGGTCACAGTAGAATACTCTGAGTAACTCTAGTTGCTTCAGTGATTTCTCATAGTATCACAGTGATTTTATGTGATTCATCAGTATGTCCTGTTCACCGCCTCCTGGACATACTTTGGATTACGCGGTAGTAGGGTGTCTTTGACTTGCCCTAGACTGTCCTGTTTTTAGGACTGAAAGTCCCGTATCCTAGAAAGCACCTCAGGGAGATGGTTGGTCACCTATGTAATTAGGCCAGAATTTCTGCCTTCATCTCCTTTTCTCAGGACACTGTGTTTCTACTCATTCAACAGAATTGCTCTGGCTTTTTTGAAAATAATACTGATTTTGAATATAGCTGAAACTCTTTAATATTTTCTACAGCTTTACCAGTAAACCAAGTAAGCCGGTTTTGTACATTTGCAGTTTAACTTTTTTTTTCTAAGATTTTTAAGTAATCTCTCCACCCAGCGTGGGCCTTGAATTTAGAACCCCAAGATCAAGAGTCACATGCTTCCCACCAATGAGCCAGCTGAGCACCCCAGCTTTCTGTTTTTTAATAAATGGTGTGAGACTGATTTGATTATACTTTTAGGAAAGGCACAAGCAAAGACACTGGGAGCATGAAAGGCAGGTGATGAATTCTCTCTGGGTCCAACCAGGGAGGGCTTCACAGAGCAGGCAGCCTCTGAGCAAGCTTTGAAGGCCAAAGGTGGAAGGTGTGAGACAAGCTTGTGAAAGGAGAGAGCTATACTAGCAAAGGTTGGGAGGTAGGACTTTGAAGGAATAATGCTGAGCCATTCACTTGTGGCCTACACATAGGTAACTGACCATAAGAAACATCACTGAGAGGTGAAAGATTTGGAAATACAACCATTTTGGGGCCTGCAGTGTCTGAAAATATATTTTTAAATCAGTCATTGCTCACCGAGGGCCTCCCACAGGGTCCTGACTTCTGGTACTTGCTGTCAGCAAAGAGGCTTCCTATTGGCAAAAGCTGAAGGACACACTCCCACTTCACTTGGGAGCCAGACAAGGTCATCTCCAAGGACATCACAAAGACTAGGGCTAGGGCACACGGGAAGGGAGGTGGATCAGGCAGATCTGGAGTTAAATTTTTGGCCTTGGGCAGGCCTTGAGCCTGTTTTCCATCTATACGGTTGAGATGTGGTTCCATGCTAGGCAGGGTGGCCTGAAGGCCAGGGTGAAAGGAAGTGTCCCCAGAAGCCCCATCTGGGGCTACATACACCAGGGATGCCTGAGAACACTTGGATAGGATTGAGCCTTATTTGAATACACTTAGATTCAGAAGTGAATCCACCATGATACCAGTCTGATTTTAAAATTGAAAAATGATTCAGGGCCTGAAAAGGACCCAGGAGTGATTTCAAGCTTACTCCCAGATTGGGGCTGTAGATGAGCCTAATTGATAAAATGAGCTTCATGTTTCTCTCAATGGCTCTCTTGATAAAGGGAAGCAGAGTAGCAGTGATTGGTGCTGGAATAACCTCCGTAGAACCTCAGCTGCCAAAAGCCAGGTTTGAACGCCTCGCCGTGGGTGGCGCTGACCTCTGCGGGCCTGTCCTTCAGGGTGGTGGGCAGCAAGCATGGCGGCAGAGGTTTCCCCTTTGGTAGAGCTGCACACTGCACTGGTCCTGGGAGGCCTGTCTCTGGGTGTGGCAGGCTATCTGGTAAGAATTAGGCACTTCCTCGGTCCCCAGTGGACAGGCTCTGGATTTGAAAACGTAGAAGCTTCTGGGGCTTTCCTTTTGAGATTGCCAAGTTCCAGCCCCTTTCTAGCTACAGTGTGGTTTTTTGTTTGGGGGGGTTTTTTTTAGATTTTATTTATTTGAGAGAGAGTGTGCGTGCATGGACAAGTGGGGGGAAGGGGCTGAAGCAGATGCCCCACTGAGCAGGAAGCCCACCACTGGACTCCGTCTCAGGATCCTGGGATTGTGACCTGACCCGAAGGCAGCTGCTTAACCAACTGAGCCACCCAGCTACCTCTGCAGTTCTTTTTTTAATTTCAAGGTTTAAGACTTTGGCGTCTGGGTGGCTCAGTCAGTTAAACATCTGACTCTTGATTTCGACTCGAGTCGTGAGATTGAGCTCTGAGTCAAACCTGCTTAAGATTCTCTCACCTTCTCCTGTCCCCCACCCCTAAATATATAAATAAAAAAATAAATTCCGCATAACCTTTTCCTTACTTAATTTTGTCTTCTTAGAAATTTCTTATTGTCTTTTAATGTTGAAGGTTGTGTTTTATAATATTCTAGTTTTATTCCTTTTGCAGATTTAAAGATAATACCCTATAGGTCATATTCTAGTCTTTTGATTAAAAAGTTGAATAGCAGGGCGCCTGGGTGACTCAGTTGGTTAAGCGACTGCCTTCGGCTCAGGTCATGATCCCGGAGACCCGTGATCGAGTCCCACATCAGGCTCCCTGATTGGCGGGAAGCCTGCTTCTCCCTCTCTCACTCCCCGTGCTTCTGTTCCCTTTCTGGCTGTGTTTCTCTCTGTCAAATAAGTAAAAGCTTAAAAAAAAAAAAAAAGGCTCATGGAAAAAAAAAAAAGTTGAATAGCATGGGGACTGGTACAGAGTCGTGCAGGCCGTATCAAAAAACTTCCCATCACTGGGGCACCTGACTGACTCACTCAGAAGAGCATGTGACTCTTGATCTCAGCCATGAGTTTGAGCCCCACGTTGAGTGTAAAGATGACTAAAAAATAAATAAGCTTAAAAAAAAAAAATTGGGGTTGGCTGGCTCAATCGGTAGAGCATGTAACTCTTGATCTTGGGGTTGTAGGTTCAGGTCCCACATTGGATATAGCAATTACTTAAAAATAAAATCTTAAAAAAAAAAAAACAAAAAAACTTCCTGCCGTTTATCAGGACCCACTAGGTGTGGTCATCTGGTCAGTTAAAACCTACCTAGATGTCTTCTACTTCACCTTAAATTTCTCAGTCATTATTGACAAAGCTGCATGAGAGATTTTATCAAAGTGTTAACTCTTTTTTTTTTTTTTTTTTTGATAGCACAAGTTGGCAGAGAAGCAGGCAGAGGGAGAGGGAGAGGCAGGCTTCCCACTGAGCAAAGGATTCCTGGAAACATGACCTGAGCCGAAAGGAGACACTTAACTGACTGAGCCATCCAGGCACCCCTAAATACATTAACTCTTCAAAAAAAAAGTATCGGGGCGCCTGGGTGGCTCAGTTGTTAAGCGACTGCCTTCGGCTCAGGTCACAATCCCGGAGTTCCGGGATCAAGCCCCGCATCGGGCTTCCCGCCCGGCAGGAAGCCTGCCTGCTTCTCCCTCTCTCACCCTCCTGCTTGTGTTCCCTCTCTCACTGTATCTTTCTTTGTCAAATAAATAAAATATATTTTTTTAAAGTATCAACTGTTATTAATATATAGTTGGCCCTCAAACAACACGGCTTAGGAGTGCCAATCCCCCACACAGTGAAATCTATGTGTAACCTTTGACTCCCCAAAAACTTAATTACTAATAGCCTACTTGTTGGCCAGAAGCCTTACAGATAACTTTAGCAGTTGGTTAACACGTTTTGTATGGTTTTTACATTATATAATGTAGTCCTACAATAAACTAAGCCAGAGAAAAGAAAATATTTTTAGGACAGTCATAAGAAGGAGAAGATACATTTAGAGTACCGTATCATATTTATTGAAAAAAAGCCACATATATACTCCTGAAGCAAATAATACATTATATGTTAATAAAAGAAAAAAAATCCAGATATCAATGGACCCATGCAGTTCAAACAGCATGTTGTTCAAGGGTCAACTCTCTACTCTTGCCGTGGCTTAGTTATACCAGTTCAGTAGGGAAATAAGGTTTATTGAGACTTTCTATATACCCGGGTGTATTTTAAATCCTAGAGATGCAGAGAGAAACGATATAGAATAGTCTCTACCCTGGTGGAGCTCACATACTGGTCCTGGGATTTATAGTTTGGTATGTATAATTCTTGACAAAGATTCACTGTCCTGTGGGACCACAACTTCTTTACCTAAATGGTCACAAACCTTTTTAATTATCTGTTCTGTAATTTCCAACAGAACACCCTTTGGTTTTTTCTCTCTTTAAATGCCCTTTCTTCAGCTCTAATCCTGTGGTACCTTATCTTTCTTTCAGGATTTCTCAATAGATTTGTAAGTACTGGTTAAACCACAGGTCCCTCTAGTTTAACTGGATGGAGATTTGAGCCCACTCAGGCAGTTGTTTGCTGTGTTACTTCCTGGGTTTGGGGTTTTTTTCCCCCTCTTTCGAGGAATAAATGACAACTACAGTTGTATGTATTTAACATGTACAGTGTGATGATTTGATATATATGATACATATATACACGTTGTAGAATGATTACCAAGATCAAGGTAAGTAACCTGTCCACCGCTTCATATAGTTAGATCTCCTTTGGTGTGTAAGGTGGTGGAAAAGAGCACAGTACATACTCCCAGCAACTTTCCAATACGCAGTACAATATTCCTTTTTCTTTAAAGATTTAATTTATTTATTTGCCAGAGAGAGAGTGCACAAGCAGGGGTGAGCGGCAGGCAAAGAGAGAAGCAGGTCAGGGAGCCAGATGTGGGACTTGATCTCAGGATCCTGAGATCATAACCTGAGCAAAGTCAGACGCTCAATCAACTGAGCAACCCAGGCATCCCTGCAGCACAGTATTATTAACTACACTTACCACGCTGTATGTTAGATCTTCACAATTTACTGTTCTTATAACTGAAACTTTGTACCCTTTGACCTACATGTCACCTGCCCCCAGCCTCTGGCAGTCACCATTCTATTTTCGGTTTCTGTGAAGTCGGCTAGGGTTTTTATTTTTGTAGGATTCCACATGTAAATGATCCCATACACTATTTCACTTAGCATATGCCCTCCAAGTTTAACTGTATTGTCATAAATGATGGGATTTCCTTTTTTTGTGAATGAATAATATTTTTTTTATATGAATAATATTTTATACGTGTATATGTGCCACATTTTATATATTCAGTCATCTATTAAAGCACGTGTAAGTGTTTTCATTATCTTGGCCTTTGTGGCTAACGCTGCAGTGAACATGAGAATGCAGATAATCTGGTTGAAATACTGATTATCAATCAACTAATTATTGACAAGGGAACCAAGAGTACAGAAGAGGGTGA
The DNA here is from genome assembly GCA_004023965.1 of Spilogale gracilis. NCBI lineage: Eukaryota > Metazoa > Chordata > Mammalia > Carnivora > Mephitidae > Spilogale > Spilogale gracilis. The sequence goes on along the minus strand of PITA01000065.1, from coordinate 222,403 downwards.
GGACAATCTCTTTAATAAATGGTGTTGGGAAAACTGGATATGCTCATGTTAAAGAATGAAACTGGAGTCTTGTCTTGCACCGCTCAACAGAAATTAACTTAAAATGGATTAGACATTAGTGTAAAACCTAAACGAGAAAATAAGGGGAAAGCTTTTTAACTCTGATCTTGGCAGTGATTTCTTGGTTTAGACACACAAGCAGAGGTAACAAAAGCAAAAATAAACAAATGGGACTACATCAAACTTAGGTCTGCACAGTAAGGGAAGCAATAAATTGAAAAGGCATCTTACAGAATGGGAAAAAATATTTTCAAATCATACCTGAAAACTCCTACAATTCATTAGCCAAAAAAAAAAACAGTCCAAATGAAAAATGGACAAGGACCTAAGAAGACATATAGATGGCCTACAGGTACATGAAAAGGAATCAGCATCACTGATTATCAGGAAAATAATGATCAAAACCACAATGAGATACCCCCTTCCACCTGTTGGGATGACTATTACCAAAATGATAAGAGGTAACAAATGTTGGTAAGGATGTGGGACAAAGGACACACACACTGCTGATGGGAATATAAAGTGATATATAGCCATTACAGAACACAGTAGGGTGAGTCCTCAAAAAAATCGGAACTAGATCTGTCCTGATCCAGCAGTCCCACTCACCGGTAGATTTCTGTTTACCTATTCTGAACTCCAGTTCTTGTCACCCTTCTTCTAATTCTGCGTTTCAGATCAGTGTCCGGTATGCAGATTTACAAAAGAGGCACATTAGTAAGCAGAGTCTTGTTTTCCTGTTTTGTCAGAGGGAATAATCAAGCATCTACCTCAAGCTTTGACCCTGTTCTTTCCTTCTTGTCTTCTGAACATAACTTGAAAGAATCTGTGTATTACCCTTAGCATTTTCCCAAGACGTGGCTCTTTCTAGGTTGCACTTTAATCCTCAGTTGCGTTGCACTTCTTTTCATCTTTTGTTTATAATCCTTTCAAAAGGGTAGAGCTCTTAGTATATATGAAAATGCCTGGCGCATGGTGAGCACTAAGGACATGTAAGTGGAGTCTGCTTTGTATCTGTGGGTTTGGACCCTTTGTAAAACCTGTTAGACCTTGAGGTACGGTCAGACTTTCTGGAGCCGTAGCCATGGCATCATACCAGTCTTTTCTCTAACTTTTGTGGAAGCGTTTCCATCATTTGTGTAACAGAAGATATGGTATGTCTCCTGTTTAAATTAAAACCTTTAGCTAAGAAGTTATTAAAACTGTTTAAAAATGGATGTTATTTTATGACCACGACACCAGTGTTTTTGTTTTCTTAATTAGCTACCTGCGAAATGTGTGGGATGGTTGGTGTGCGAGATGCTTTTTACTCCAAAACAAAGCGTTTCTGTAGCGTTTCATGTTCACGAAGCTATTCGTCAAACTCCAAGAAGGCAAGCATTTTGGCCAGACTTCAGGTAACGGTACAGAAACCTTCTTATTCTTTATATCTGTTGTTCCTATGGCTTTCACTGTTCTTTCATTTGACTGTGATTTACTGCACTCCACTTTACCCAGTTGATCAGTTGCCACTTTATCCCCCACAGTTTTTTTTTTTAAATATGTGGTCCCCAGAGTTTGCTTCACCTATAAAATTGAACAGCTGTTACAAGTAAATAAGGCATACTATCCAAAGTGAATTATGAACTGTTTGTGTAAGTGAATGATTTTTTTCTAAACCAGTATAAATATAAAAAATACCTTGTTACATACAGAAACTGAAGCCATTTTCCCCCTGCTTGCTTTTGAGTTAACATCAAGATAGAATCATTCAGTATTTGGTGGGAATGATTTACCCTTTATTTCTCCATCATCTTTGCTTTGTACTTTTGATTGCAGCGTATTTGATACCTTGAACAAATGTGTTTGGTTAATCCAACTAACCTTTTTGAAAACGTTCATTGTATAAAAAGAAATTGATCTTTCCTTAAATGTACATCAGTGCCTACACAGTAGAGATTTGACTAAGTTGTTACTATTAGCATATAAACAATGTTTTTAAGGTATTTAACTGATTTCTGTAATATATTTGATCACATTTTGCTTACTATCCTTTAACTTACTGTGATCATTACATAGCACTAAAAGGATTATATAAATTCCCCAGATTAAGGAAATACATCACTTAGATGTATTTCTATATTTCAGATAGACAGTACGTAAGATCCTGAGCAGTGGTCTGTACCCAAATGGATGGCAGTTTGTCACACTGTGAATTTGGCCCATGATCATTTTGTCATTGATCTTTTGCGTTAGCACTAAAGGTATAAACCTCAGTCACTTGCTCTTTAAACATTAAATTATCTTCTCTTACCGTATAAATAGCAATGCTTGGCAACCTGCATGAGTGAATAACCACTGGTTTTATCTAGTGTAAGAAGGAATCAAAGTATCCACCACAGCCTATGTTTAACATCTGTGGGATATAATTTTTTATTAACATATTAATTTGCATATTGCTGTTTTAGTCTGTGCCAGCTCTGCTACCCGTGTTAGATGTCTACATTGTAGCAGAACTCCAAAAAACATTTCTCATGTTAAAATTCCTTGTATGTTTCCTCTGCTTTAATAATTTTCTAAACCCTTGATGTTACTTAAGCAGAATGAGTAGTATGCAATCAGGTTAATTTTTTTCGGTGGAGGGGGATGAGTGAAAAAGAATCCTATTTACTTAACTCTTCTTGTTTTAGGGTAAGCCTCCAACAAAGAAAGCAAAAGTTCTTCAGAAACAACCTTTAGTTGCTAAACTAGCCGCATATGCTCAGTATCAAGCTACCTTGCAAAATCAAGCAAAGACTAAAGCAGGTAATATCGGTGAATGTACAGAGGTGAAATATTTGATACTGATTCATCTAGTTTGAGTTAATGACATTTTAATTTTTGATTTGGTTAACTAAGCTATTTATAGGCCCAAGTAGTATATTACGACATTAGGCTTCCTGATGATTGTTTTGGTTTCAGTAAATTACTCTAGAAGAGAGTAGTTGTGTTCACAAGTTCACTTACTATTTTCTGTGTACAGGTTCGGGTTCTGTATGCTGTGGATGGTGGGGAGCATCGTAAAGATAAAAAGAAATGAAATAGGACATTTAGCAGGCTTTGAAGAGAGTGGGGAGAAGAGAGTAGTAAGAGGAAGAAGATTGAGGAAAGGATCATTTCTAATAGAAGACTCTTGACAGGAGAGCAGAAGCAGGGAGATGTAGCAAGGAGTAAAACAATGAAAGGCCCTGGGGCAGCTATCAGTGGCAGATACTGGATAGAGACCTCATTGAGGTGCGTGCCCAGTAAAAGCTGCATGGGAATACAAACCCAAAGGCAGCCATGGCATTCTTTGAACACTTCTGCTCTCAGCTGTTCTTTGCTGCTGATTACTGAAGAGCTCTTTCTTGCTTCACTTACCAAGCAGCTTATGCTATGTACGGAAGACTTAAACTGCTGTTTGTTTGCAGGTATGATCTATGCAAAAGTTCATGTTTATTTAGAAACGTTTTTAATCTTTACAGGAAAAAAGAAAACTTTCTTTCCAGGTGATAAGTTAATTTTGTCTCATTTCACATTTTCTCATAAATACAAGGCTTGAGAATTGTAATACATCTAATTTTTTTTTCCAGCAGCAGTCTCCATGGAAGGCTTCAGTTGGGGTAACTACATCAATAGCAATAGCTTTATAGCAGCTCCAGTTACCTGCTTTAAACATGTGAGTATGGAATTCCTCACCTCCTATTGAAAGAAATGCTTAGTCATTGTTTAAAGCTGAAGGTACAAAACCACCTAAGTGTCTTGTCTTTAGTAGAAGATCTTTATTTTATGCATTGTTATAAAAATGTTAATTTTTTTATTATACGTGTTAGTAACAAAAATAATTTCTAGAAGTTTTACAAGTAGAAGCGTTCTTTAAAGAAATTATAACTTGCGGGCAATCCTCTCAAGGTCCCAGGACCTCCCTCCTCGGGAGCTTTACACTATCACTTTGCTATCGCTCAGTAAGCCTTGCTTTTGCTGCCCACCAAAAAAATTAAGTAAAAAGTAAATTACAATTTGAAATTATTCCAATAGGGAAAAGTTCTAGTCTCCTCTAATTCTCATATGAAGCTTAACTGTAGACAGTTCCTGTATTGGCTATGTCGTATGGTTCAAGGTAATACAAACCATCTATCGTGCATGTTACCTAAATCTTTGTGAGCTGACCTGAGAATTTGGAAAAGGATCCTTCTTCCAATTATGTTTTTGTCTCTAAAGGTAAAATCACAAAAACAAAGAAGGAACGGTTAGTAATATAGGGTTGTGGGCCAAAAATACGTGCTACATACCAGAAAACTCTGGTTCTTTTTGGCAAGTAGATTTTTACAGAATATATGAAGTAATTCAGAATTACATTAAAAACGTTATCAAGAGATGTTTGTTTCCCTTGCTTCTTTTTTGTTCAGTGATCTGTGATTACTTCTGTCCGATACTTTTTTGACCTTACTTCAAGTTATTAATTTAAAGGCTCTATCTGCTATTACAAAAAACAAAAAAACCTGCCTGCAACTATGTACAAAAAAAGGGTTTAGAAAATTAATGAATGAAATTTTGCTTACACTTAACATTTTCTTAAGTTAGGGTTTCACTTTTAAATAACAGCATGTGGGCAAAACTGAGCTTGAGTCTTATTGTGGAAACCCAAATGAATTTTCTTTTGTTCATGGCCAGTACAGACTCTTGATCAAGGCAGAGCATATGAAATCAGTGGTAGAAATATAAAATTAAAGCTGAGTTCCTTAATTTGCTAGTTTTCTTTCCCAAAAGTCCAGGTGTTCAGTCTCAGTTGGTGGCATGTTGATTCTCTGAAGCAGCTTAAGTGGGATCCTAAATGCTTTGCTCAGTGCAAAGTAGGTGATGTGCTTTACCATGAGGGAGACAGTAGTGTCGCGTTTGTGAAGCAGATTAAATACATACACAGCAACAGCAACATTAAAGAACTGCAGTGCAAATGTTTTTCTTTCTCTCTACAGTTCTTTGTGCTTTAGAGAAACTCAAACTCAGATTAAGTTCTGTTAGAATAACTCCTTCATCTCAGATACCTGGAAATTTGTTGTCTCTTCTAAATAGCCTTTATCTCTTTTCCTATCTTTAGTTTAATATTCTGGGGTTTGTTTATATTTTGATATCACAAACTATGTAAAGCTACCATAAGTAGCCAAGGTAGTTTTTTAAAAAGCATTTCAAAATCCCAAAAACACATTTTATTTCATGTCCATGTCTATTAAAGTTCTTGGTAAGAAAGTCTCTATTATAATAATGAAACTGATTTTGTTTTCAACTTGCTTTTTTTAAGATGAAAGTGTTCTATCATATGGATGAGAGCAGCTAGCCTTATTGTATTATTCATAATGACATTGTGCGGGATTCCGTTTCTCCCTCAGAAGCAAAGCCTCTGTCACATGGTGTCTTCCTGCTCCACTCATCTTTCTTTACTGCCTTTTCTTCATCAATAGGAAAGCGACTGATAACAATAATGTCTTAGTTTATTTTAGTACAAATGAGTTTGCTTTCCTGCCTTAACCAGCATCTTCACTTGAAGCCATTTGATTTCATGCTACACTTGATTTTATCCTTCAGAATTGACTTTTCTAGTTCTTCCCCAAAGTAGTTTTCTAAGTCTCCAAGGAGAGTTTCTGGTTTTGGTTTTAGGAAGTCTGTTGTCAGGAGCTGCTGGGAACACAAAGCCCTACCTTGTTTCATCCATCTTCTAGTCTTCTAAGACTCAAACTCTTAGACTCAAAACTCTCTGCTCTAACACTGTTCATCCGTAAGGCCCACTTCTTCCAGGCTCCACATCTCCCTTATCCCCAACTTGAGCACAGGTTGGGGGCCTTTTCCTGCTCATAGGGAATTCTTTTTCAAACATAATTTCAAGAAACATCCAGTGTGTAAGATGGAAGCAAGGACTATTCTGATTGAACCAAGAATTGGGGCTGGGAGTGGTGTCAGAGCCCTGAGCTGATGAGTGCCTTGCTTCTTTAATGTAACCCAACCTCTTCTGGAGTAAGGATCACAAGTAATCGAACACTGTATATTTCCCGACACTTAAGTATAATTGTGATTATTTCTAAAATCAGGATTCCAGGAGTGGATCTCTTTTTTCCACAGTCTATCTTTAAACTTCTGGGAGTGAAGTTTCTGCAAAGTATATCATAGGACTGTGTCCTCTTTGACAGTTGCTGTAATTATTCACAGTGCTTTCTACTCACGCAGTTACAGCAATGTTGACAATTTTTACAATTAGCAAAGGAAACTGAGCCTCAGCTGTTATTAAATTTACCTACTTCCAATCTGTATATCATGATTGCTGTGTGTCTAGTATGTCTTTCATTTTGTGTAGGCCGTAGTTTGGTAGTTTTGAGACTAGAAAAAGTCTCAAACAGAAAAGTTTTTGGTTTGGGGGGGTTTGTGTAAGCTTCAGAATTATTACTCTTTTCCCTAGTAGACATAGTTAGGTTAAGAGGAAGTTGCACGGACTAATCTAGCAAGGATGGGGTGCAGTGGCCAGAGTCTTGGCCCTTGACCGTTGGTTTCCTCTCCCCTGGCAGTCTCAGAAGTTGGGAGACCAGTGCCTTAAGTAGTAACACTTTTAATTAATCCTAAATCATGCAGTCACAAAACTATAAAGTATCTTAAAAATCATCTAGTTCAGGGGCGCCTGGGTAGCTCAGTTGGTTGAGCGCTGCCTTCGGCTCAGGTCATGATCCCGGAGACCCAGGATCGAGTCCCACATCGGGCTCCCTGCTCGGCAGGAAGTCTGCTTCTCCCTCTCTCACTCCCCCTGCTTGTGTTCCCTCTCTGGCTGTGTTTCTCTCTGTCAAATAAATAAAATCTTTTAAAAAAACAAAAATCATCTAGTTCATCTAATCCATCTCTTGTTATAAACAAAACTCTTGCTACTTTTTCTGGTAGCTAAATTATTTTTCAGTTTTGGGCTGCTTTCCATAATTTAATGTTTTGGGGGTTGTGTTTTGTTGTTTTTTTTTTCATAGTTTTTAATTAAGCCTTTATAGGAAAAACATTCCTGTGTTTCTTTTACTCATGCACTGCTACCACACAGTATTTCTGACACCAGATGTGCAGGTTTTCCACCCACCAAGTAATTCTCTTAACACCAGTTGGGTGTCGGACAAGTCAGCTCATTTCTGACACTGTCCCTGGAACTGGCATCATATCCCTCAGGTTAAGGGCTCAGTCCCACAAGATTAGCCCCACTTCAGATGCCAATCAGAAGTCCCTGGTGTTACCTATGCTTATGACCAACTGGACGTAAATCAGGGATCCCGTGACCTGTTCCTTTCAATAATTTGCTAGAATGGCTTCCATTTGCCAGTGTATTATAAAGGGTATAATAAACAATACAGGTGAACAGCCAGATGAAAAGATACTTATGGCAAGGTTGTAGAAGGGGCATGGAACTTCCTGCCCTCTCTGGGCGTGCCACTGTCCTAGCAGCCCCATGTGATCACCAACCCAGAACTTCTCTGAGCCCCATCTACAAATTTCCAACACTATCCAAAAGTCCACTTTACACCACTTTACTTTTACGAAAAGCCTGCATTAGTACCTATTTTCACCAACCAAAAGAAACCAGAAATGGATTTTTGCTTTCAGGAAATAAAAAACGCATCCTCACCTTATGCTGTTTTGGCTTACAAAGAGTTTTGTGGTTAAATTAAGATTTTATCTCCTTCCGGATGGCAGGGGAAGCCCGCATTGTAGGACTCTGATGAAGGCTTCCTCGTGTAGGCATGATGAAGTCATGAGCTCATCTCCACACCCTCTCCCTTTCCCAGGGGATGGGGACTGGGGCTGAGGGTTCTAAGCTTCTACCCATAGGGTGGTCTTTCTGGTGACCAGCCCCATCCTGAGGCTATCTAGGAGCCCATCCACAGTGTCCTCATTAGAACAAAAGATGCTCCTATCACTTAAGAGATCCCAAATGATTGAGGAGCTCTGTGTCAGGACCCAGGTCAGAAACCAAATATAAGAACAAAAAATGCTCCTAGTGCTCTTACCACTTAGGAAATGACAAGGGTTTTAAGAGCTCTGTGCCAGGAATCGGGGCAGAGACTGATACATGTATTTCTGTTTTGTTTATACGTATTTCCTGTTTTGTCACAGCCTCTAAAAGCAGTATCCATATCTATGCTAACTGTGGAAAAAGCCTCTCACTGCAGTACCAGTGCCTCTTAGGCACACTGTGTGTATTCATGAAATTCCCAGGTGATTTTCTTCTAGTAACTTGTGTTTAAACCCAAGAGCGCCTCCAGTTGATCAGTGTGTATGCAGAGCATTGAACTTTAAAGCATTCTTAATTTTTTTTGAAAGACCGTAGTCCTTTCTTATGAAATTTTTATTCTTTTAAAGATTTTATTTATTTTAGGGAGAACACAGTGGGGGAGACACTGAGAGGGCGAGGGAAAAAATCTCAAGCAGACTCTGTGCTGAATGCAGAGCCCAACGTGGGGCTCAGTCTCAGTACCCTGAGCTCATGACTGAGCCATCCAGGGCCCCCTAAGACTGTAGTCTTTTAAATTTCAGCAGTCCTATTTCCCGTTACTTGCCTTTTAAAATCAAGTAAAACGTTTCTTTCTGGACATGACAGCACAAGCCATAATGTACTAATATCCAGGAGATGTGAAACATTGATCAAACCTTTAGTCATGTATTTACAGACTTGAAATTTCTTTCATTTGTTACTGGACTATATACTCTGGTGTCTTTGCTAAGACCAGAAATCATCCTGCTTTTTTCTCCCTTGATGATAGTTGTAGTTGTTGGTTGTTTTTTTTTTAAGAGTCCCTTTGTATACATGTATAGCATAATTTAAAGGTGACTTTACTGCCTCCACAAATATACCTGGTATCACTTTCACAGTCTGTTCTAATCCTCTCTGACGCCTGACCTGTGTGCCAGGTGTTGTGAGAAGCTAGGGTGATCTGCACATCTTTGCAACATATATCACTAGTATATTTGGGGATTTTAAGGTCAAAATCAAAAGTCCTTTCGTTTATGAATAGTAACAGTAGTTTCTCTTTATAGCAAAACTCAAAATCCATTTCTCAAGTATGTGTTTATCAGTAAAATAATCCATTTCAAGTAAAATTATTTTTTGGCTTTTTTTCCCTTAGCCTTGACCACATGTAACACATGATTCAACTGAAAGTTGAAATATTCGTGTCCTTTCTCACTTAAGTTAGAATCTTCAGGATGTCATCCTAGATTGCCGAATTTCAGATTATTTTAATTTTAGTCTGTTTTTTAAAGTGGTTCTTGATTTTTCTTTTGGGATCTCCTGATTCTTAAACAGTATTGTCTTCATATGTTGTTGTTGTTTTTTTAACGGAGGGCTATTTTATGCCTTTCAAATTAGTAGTCACTGCTCCCTGTCCCTTTTTACACACACGTAGCCTTCTCCCATTAATCTTGCTTTCACCCCACGCCTCCCACTTCCCTTTTGCACTCTCCTTGCATTCCCCCTCATCCTGCTGCCACCACCTCAGAAAGTAGATTCTGGTCTCAGATCAAAAGGTTGAGTGGACTTCCTAGAGAAAGAGGGAACTTTTTTTTTTTTTTAATTTCAACCTACCAATTCCACTGAGTAGCATTTAGGAGGTCTACTTTCTTTCTAGTTAATTTCCTATAATGTTTTCTTCTCTTTTTGGCCAAATAGTATTTCATCTTTCTCTACTGGATGGACTTTAATACTCGTATGCCTGTTGGTCTTTCATTGGTGGCTTTTTGTACGTTTGTCATACCATCATTGGGACAGATTCTTGGTTTCCTATGTGCAGCTTCAGGGCTAACCTCTGCACACTTGTTGAAGATTGTGGGCGGTTATCAAAATAGGTTAGCAGTTCTATGGAGGGAAATTTGTATTTCTGCCATGAAGCATCATATGTGCAGTGTATCAGCCCTCTGAGGGTCTAGTCATCTGGGCTGTTGGACTATCTGGGAATGTTCTTGAAGTGCAGAAAATAAGACTTCCCACCCAGTTATTTTTTTATAGATGACAGTCAGGTGGAGGTTATCGTTCATTTGTGCTGGGGAGCCCTCAGCGTTTGGATTTGGCCATGTCCTGCAGGACCTGATGACAGCTTACCTTGCAGGGAAGGAGAGTCGCTCCCAGATAGCCCTCACGAGTGGCCCTGGAGCAGGAAGTGGTGAAGCAGATCTTCCTGATTTGGGAGGAGCCTGAGGTGGACCTCTCGTCCTGAGTCTGGAAGGTAAATTTGTTGTTACCTGTAAATTATGGTTCTGCTAGTTCATGCTATGCCAATCCAGACTTTCAGAGGTATCCCTCCTGCCAGCAAGAGAAGACAGATGACTTGGATGAAGATGGCTGTCAAGCCCTGGGTCATTTCGTCTTCCACACTTAAGAGTGTTCATTTTAAACAAAAGGGCAGATATATCTGTGTGAAATTACCTTATTATTTCAACACACTGAGCACACGCTACGTAGAAACTGTGGTGCTCTTTTTTGTTGTCATTTTTGTTTCTTCATTTTTTGTTTCTTAGAGTGAATGGATTGGTTTAAGAGGGCCTAGCAGAACCACAACCTTACAGGCAAGAACAAATGTCACTTTCTGCTACTTTCTCCTATACCAATCCAGACTGTAGGGACAAAAACATATCCCCCAATAAAGTGAATATCATCCTTATTTTTTAAGTGAGCCTATGAACCCTTCATTTTCTTTAATAAAATGTGACTAAAAGTTATTTTCTGCAAATAATTGTTAAGGCCAAAAAAAAAAAAAAAGTTGGTGAAATTGTCATATCTAGCTCTGAGAGGAGTACTCTTATGCCAAATTCACTTAGCGGTATGCCAATCTAACCCTCAATTTATCAGCATAACCGTGCTTCTTTCTTCTCCACAAAAAATAAACCCATTCCACAAGATTGGGCAGCCAAACAAAGAGGGGCGGCTACCCTGCCTTAATTTAGCATACATTTAGCTGCATCTGTCTGCTCTAATTGGTTCATCCTCACAGAAATGAAAACATGGTCTTTATGTTAATATATCTTAGCTTAGTCTACATTGCCTTTCATCCTTCCAGCCTCTCCTTTTCTGATCCTATCTGCTGGCAATAGGGATGGCCCTACAGTCTAGAGTGATATAGGAGGAGACAGCAGAACCCGAAGAGTCCAGTCTTTCAGTTCAAAAACAGCAGAAAGAGGTAGTCATAACAGATGTGTTGTTTTTTGCACGGCTCAGGGAGATAGTTATGTGTACCCTTCCAGAATCACAAATGTGTGAGATAGACCACTGTCTCCAAGTTACTTCATTGCTTGTGCTGCATAAAATAAAAGCCATAATTTGTTTCTGTCTCTGGTGCCCAGACTTACTCTAGTTCAGGATTATTTGACCTTTTCTTCCTCTCCTTCAGAAACGTCATGAACTATTGAGAGGATAGGCGTTGGGTATTGTTTTAGGCTAATCCTCCTGTTGGGTGGCCATCCACCAAAGTATGAGAAGCCTTGCATGGAAGACATTTACCCAACATTCCAATTGACTAGATCACGTAACTCTTAGATGTCTTTCGTCATCTTTGAGCTCTGAAGATGTTTTGTCTTTTCCTGATTTGTTTGTATTATCAGGTCTTTTATATCCTTTTCTCTGTGTTCAAGGTTCTAAATTATATTTAACGAGGAGCTGATTGTCCAAGCCACGGAGACTATTTAGTATTATCAGCATTTATATTTCTAAATTCACTTATTCGATTTAATTAACCGTTGCCTAAACTTCAAAATTATAAATGGCCTCATGTTTTAAGGATCAAAATGTAATGGAAATTGTAATTTGGGCATGTTAGACTTGGGAAAATCTCTTCATGATACTCATTTAATCAGTTTTCTGAGTCCCCATCCAAACCATACAGTGTGGGAGGCTACTGATTACCAGTTCTAACATTGAATGTTTCCTCTTTGTTTAGATGTATAAATTATTTAACAATTTGCCCTATGGTGTGCATCTCCAGAAACTCTTCAACTCTCCCTTTTTAATAGCTTTGGTGCTTTTGCCACACATCTCCTTTAACAGACTATATTTCTGTTTTATGAATTTATCTTAAGTTGAAATACAGATAACTAAGTTTTGTTTCTCCTGTTATTGGAATGGAAACCACATTGCTGATTGGACTTATTTTTCTTGCTGCTCTTTGCACAGACCTTTCAAATTAGAGGTTAAGGTAAAGTGCATTCATTAAGCGTATATTAAAAATAACAAGTTTCTCTGCTTTGTCCTTTGAAATCTGTTGAGTTTTTGATAGCTTTTACAAAAATCACTGCTCAGGTCTTATATTAGGACAGTATTGAATTTTGAAGTTGGCATGGGTCTGTTCTAAACATGCAAAATTCTCTTCATCTTGAGCTTGTCCCTGACACCGGCTTTTTCCAAATACAATTCTGTGAAAAGGGAAATAACCACTCTATTTTTAGAGAAAAATGAATGAAATGGCATTTTTAATTTAATATTTCTGTTATTGATGGGAATGCTTATTTTACATAATGTGTTTGGAGCTTTATGTTAATAGGATGATAACTTAATAATTTTTATATGACAGGCACCTATGGGGACCTGCTGGGGTGATATCTCAGAAAATGTGAGAGTAGAAGTTCCCAATACAGACTGCAGCCTACCTACCAAAGTCTTCTGGATTGCTGGAATTGTAAAATTAGCAGGTGAAAGCACACATAACAATTTACCCCAAAATGCCAGTTATGTTTTTATAACTTGTAAGAAAGCGTATTTGTAAATTTCACAAGTGTCGCCAAGTAAATAATAAATGCGATAATAGGGCAGAGGTTAGCAAATTATTTTTTTTTATTATAAAAAACTGAACAGTAAATACTTTTAGGTTTGTGGGCAGTACAAGCTCTGTTACAGTTCCTTAGCTTGACCATGAGCTCATGAAAGCAGCCGTGGCAAGACCTACATGAACAGGCATGGCTGTGGGCCGGTGACACTTTGTTTACGAGCACTGAAATTTGAATTTTATGTAACTGTCACATATCATGAAATGTTATTCTGTCTTTGATTTTTTCAACCATTTAAAAATGTAAAACTGTTCTGAAGTGGCAGACTATAAGAAACATCAGGCAGTAGGCCAGATGGTGGGCCATTATATAGTTATACAGCCAAACTCCGGTATAGGGAAATACTTGGAAAAGTAACGAAAAGTTGACGTGCTAAGAATCATAAGGTCCCCATAATACCAAAAGTAAGCTATTGTTGATAACTTCCTATCTACTGGGTTCTTTTTCTGCACTGCCACTGCTTTCCACATCCCCTAGTCCTGTTCACCTTATTGCTTATCACATAAATGCGCTAGGAATGTACAGAGTCAGACACTATGGGCAGGTGATGAGCAGAAGTGTAAGACCTGGTTTATTCCATGAGCTGCCATCTGTCAAACGCTGACTACATTTATGCCAAGGCATTCAGTGTGGTGTGGTAGGGCTCTGTAGTGCTTTGTCGGGCAGCAGGGATGGGGGCGCACAGCCACTCAGATAAGCTGTGCTATAAACAGGAGGTCTCATGCATCCTACTCTTTCTGGGAGAGCCATTCTCCCCCAAACACCCTCCCCACAGCTTGCTACGTACTGCTGACAGACTTGATTCCCTAAAGATTTTTTTGATCAAGTGTCTTTTTTTTTTTTTGCTCTGCTCAAGCATCTTTAATCACGTCTTTGCCCTTAAAGGATCAAGGTGGGTAGAGTTTGGTTGCTTCCCAACAGAAATGCTGTGTTTTGATGAGGCAAGTTCTCCCTCCTCCCTCACAGAACACTTTAGCACCTCTGTCTTTGCACAGACATTTTACCCGATTCGATTCCCAGCTTTTCCTTGAAACATTACCTCAGCTATATAAGCATTTTCTAAATGTTACATTGTTCTCTATACCATAATTGAAAACAATGTACTTTTTCTATCCTAGATATTTAAGCCAGTTACATTTAAATAGCTCTAAAGATCAGTGTGTTTAATATCCAAGAATTATTTCTACCTTCTATCTCCAATTTTATCTAATTGTATCATATACCTTATTTTAAGCCATTTTAATGACATTAACATTCATGATGTTAATCATGAAATAGTGTTCAACAACAGCTGGCAAACTTATGAATTAGTCTGTGATTTATTGAATTTTAAAACTGAAGGTTTTAATGCTATAAATTTTCATCATAGCTCTTAACATATGAAAATGCTGACTGAACTTAGCTCCTGCCTGGAATAGAAGTTTGTTGGGCCTTTTTTTATTCCCCTGAAGGCCTTAAATTAAATTGTAATCTGTTACCAACAGAAGGTTTATTATAAACAGGTTATATCATACCCTTTTTGTTCTTTCTAAGAAGTAAGGCTTCCCATTTGCATATTAGTACCTGCGTCTTTAAGTCCTTTCACATACTTTTTATTTGTGTTTATTGAACTTTTTTACCTAGTATTTTCACATTTTATTTCCAAATAAATAGGACAGAAAAAGTAAACACTAGAGCTAGCCACATCCAAATTATCCAAAAATATTTATTCATCTAATAGCTAAACAGAGCAGTTTCTTTGAAATGTTACTTTAACTGGATTTCTGTGACTTGACAAGATTTTACTAACTTACCATAACCTTCTTTCTTTTATTTTCAAAACTACACCTCTGGTAGGACTTTTCCCACCCCTGTTTCTACTGAGAATTTCTCTTCTAGAACTTAAGAAACTGTACAATGAAAGGGAGGAAGCCATGCTCTGAAAACAGTTAAACTCATGACATTACAAACAGTTCTCAGAGTTTGGTGGATACACCAGTAGCCGCAGCTTCACCTGGGGACTTGTCAGAAGCGCCTGTTCTCACTCTGCCCCCAGCTCTATAGAGTCTCAGAGTTGGGGGAGGGGCAGCCATCTGTGAGTTCACATGCCCCGCTTGGGATTCTCTTGTGGGTGCATTCTAGCATCTGACACCCACTGCCAGCAGCTAGGTCCTGTTGTTTGATTGCATTTTCTTATTATGTGGTGATCGGTTTGTTGGTTTCAGGTTACAATGCCCTTTTAAGATATGAAGGATTTGAAAATGACCCTGGGCTGGACTTCTGGTGCAATGTCTGTGGCTCTGACATCCATCCGGTTGGCTGGTGTGCAGCCAGTGGAAAACCTCTTGTCCCTCCTAGAAGTAAGTGGTCTCTTGACCCCTACTGTGATTGAAATATATGTACTTCAGTGCAGTGTCACACATAGTGATACTCAAGTGATGTCAAAATTACAATAATACTTTTTGGTTTCACATAACTTATATGCTGGCAAGATATACTTGGGTTTTTGTTTTTGTTTTTGATTTTAATTTTTGTTACTCTTCTTCAGAACCTTGATGCTCTGAATTGCAGGGAAAATTGTTGTGTTTTTTTTTTTTTTAATAGTTTATGAAGCAGTTCTGCTCTTTGCCTAAAGTGTAACTGGTTATTTCTTTTGTTTTAGCTATTCAGCATAAGTATACAAACTGGAAAGCTTTTCTAGTGAAACGACTTACTGGTGCCAAAACACTTCCTCCCGATTTCTCACAGAAGGTAAAGACAGGATCTTAGAAAGGACTGAAGTGTCAATTGAGAGCTCTAAAAAAAGGAATACCCTGGAGGTTTTTTTAAGGAATTGTTTTAATTTAGTGAGCCAGATGATCTAGTTAAATGGCGAGCGCACTCAGTATTTCTAATGGTGCAATATTGAAGTTATCTGTAGACCTTTGTCATGAATTCCGAACAGTCTTTGTCTGCTTTTGTTTAAGGTTTCAGAGAGTATGCAGTATCCTTTCAAACCATGCATGAGAGTAGAAGTGGTTGACAAGAGGCATTTGTGCCGCACGCGAGTGGCAGTGGTGGAAAGTGTAATTGGAGGAAGATTGAGACTAGTATATGAAGAGAGTGAAGATAGAACAGATGACTTCTGGTGCCATATGCACAGCCCGTTAATCCATCATATTGGTTGGTCTCGAAGCATAGGCCATCGATTCAAAAGATCTGGTAAGCACCTGTCACAAGACCACCTGTTGAAAACATCATTGAGGCTAAATCGTACTACTTGGTTATTTTTTCTCTACAGAATAGCAGAGATCAGTAATCTAGATCACTCTAGTTGTCTGGGCTGCTCATTCTACCTTAATTAGGGAAGGTTCACACCAGAATACAGGTGTTCTGACTCCTTTATATTCCTCCCGCTTGTTTTCAGTTCAAATACAATGCACTATTGGTCACAACTACATTTGTTGTCTTAACACTTTTTCTAGCCAGCCCACTTGAAAGATCTAAAGGTAGCCTTTCCCTTGCATTCAGTTCTAATCAAAAGAGCAAGATTAAATGTGATTAGACTTAATATTGAACACGTTAAAGCATACCTCTAAAGTTGTGATTCCCTAACTAAGGAATTACCAGCATTCTGATTGGCTGAATGTATTTAATATTAAGCACATGTACTCTGAAGAGAGAAAGACTATTAGAGGATATTTTTCACCATAAATGTAGAAGGCATGTATTTCTGCCATGTTTTAGAGTATACATACTTTGTGAGTTTGAAACCTTCAAAGAAACGTGGTTTTTGGTCTTCTCACAAATGCTGACAGATTAGTATGTAACTTTTCCTTGTAGATATTACAAAGAAACAGGATGGACATTTTGATACACCACCACATTTATTTGCTAAGGTAAGAAGTTTTTATAAGAACCCTCATTTGTAAATTAGGTTTGAAAGAGGGTTGTGGGTTTTTTCCTAACATTATGGAAATCACAATGACATTTGTTCACCTAAAAGGATTAAGACTTTGTGATCCATAGGTGTCACAACTATTGATTATAATTATTCTTAAATTCTGTCTATTTGCCTGAATTCTCTCTATTCTCTAACGGAGGTTTGAGTTATAATATTAGGTAGGCAGGAGAAGGTATTTGGTATTTTCATCTGATAAGCTTTTTCAAATTGGTAATATTTTAATTATCAAAATGATAACATTCGTAACAGTGGATGTGCTTTCATGTAATTCTTCAGGTAAAAGAAGTAGACCAGAGTGGGGAATGGTTCAAGGAAGGAATGAAATTGGAAGCTATAGACCCATTAAATCTTTCCACAATATGTGTCGCGACTATTAGAAAGGTAAGACTATGGGTTTTCAAATACAGAAATGCAATTGTAAGAATTAGATTTAAGGTAATAGGAGAAGGAGGCCCTTAACATATTCATTCTGACATAAAAGGTATGTACCTGGATCTTCACTGAGAAGGAGACAGCAAAATAAATTGCAATTTTTGTATCAGTGTTTTTTATACCTTGTTGTCAAGATTTTCATCTTGAGTCTGCTGCCTTTATTTATGGAGGTATATATCCTGAGTTAGAATTTTTAAGTTACTTCCTGGTCAAAGCTAATCTAAACAGAATTATAACAAGGCCAAGTTTATCTTCAATTCCCTGGGTTTTTTTTCCCCTTTTGTGCCTTTTTTCTTCTTTTGGTAATACTTTATGTCTTATTGTTTTCCTCTCTTCTGAAGCTCCTTTTTATGAAAAAGTCTAGAAGAGTGGTTCTTGGGATGCCTGGGAGGCTCTGTCATTAGGTGTCTGCCTTTGGCTCAGGTCATGATCCCAGGGTCCTAGGATCGAGCCCTGTATCGGGCTCCTTCCTACTTGTGTTCCTGCTCTTACTCTTTCTCTGTCAAATAAATAAATAAAATTTAAAAAAAAGAAGAAGAATGGTTCTCAATTCAAGTAGGCATAAGAATACCCTGGGAAGGGGTGCTTGGGTGGCTCACTTGTTAAGCATCTGCCTTCAACTCAGGTCATGATCCCAGACTCCTGGGATCGAGCCCTGCATTGGGCTCTCTGCTTGGTGGGAAACCTGCGTCTCCCTCTCTCACTCCCCCTGCCTGTATTTCCTCTCTAGCTGTGTTTCTGTCTGTCAAATAAATAAATAAAATCTTTAAACAAACAAAAAAGAATACACTGGGAAACTTAAAAAAAAAAAAAAAAAGTGACTGCGCTTCTTAAGTGCCCATCTCACCCTGTTCTGATTTCATCAGTCAGATGGGGGACACTAGAATTTGTTTGTTTTTTTTTAAGTCCCCAGGTGATTGTCCATTACAGCCATGGTTAAGAACAGCTGATCAGGGTGCCTGGGTGGCTCAGTCGTTAACCATCTGCCCTCGGCTCAGGTCATGATCCCGGAGTTCTGGGGTCGAGCCCCATGCGGGAAGTCTGCTTCTCCCTCTCCCACTCCCCCTGCTTGTGTTCCCTCTCTCACTGCCTCTTTCTGTCAAATAAAATAAATTCTTAAAAAAAAAAAAAAAAAAAACACTGATCAGAATCTGTTGTTATAAGAATATAGCTTGAATTGTTATTTTCATTTCAACCCAGTCTAAAGCCTTAAGCCAAAAAGAATTAAAAACAGTAATGATTTACTGCCATGTCCCAGGCTCTCATGCTTATGATCACACAAGACCAGCTTCAACCTTTTGTTCTTCCTCTTCACCTAACGATCAGAATGATTTAGAACAGATTTCTGGGGCATGTGTGTGGCTCAGTTGGTTAAGCACCCAACTCTTGGTTTCAGTTTAGACCATGATCTCAGGGTCATGAGATTCAGAGAGCATGATCTTAGGGTCAGGTCAGGCTCCATGCTCAGCAGATTCTACTTGAGATTCTCTGCCTCTGCCCTGCCCACACACACACTCTGGCGCACTCAAATAAAATCTAAAAAAAAAAAAAAAAAAAAAGACTACCTTTAAAAATAAACACATAAATAAAAATACAGCATAGGTTTCCATGACCTACTCCAGACCTACTCAGTCAGAATCACAAGAAGTATTGCACACAGTAATGTATTTGTTCAAAAAAGATACAGTTCTCTACGTGATTATTACAGATTTGGGGACCAGTGCCATTGTCCCATGCTCTGTTTCATGAAATGAAAATGAAGTGTCCAATGGGTATAGCATCAGATTTCACTCAGGAATTAGTTAACACTTGCCATGCTAGGTTCAGTTTGGACTCTGAAAAGCTTACAGTCTTGAAGAACAAGGTAGAATACGTGAAAAGAAGTTTGTTGGGGTACTTGGGTGGCTCAGTCATTAAGTGTCTGCCTTCGGCTCAGGTCATGATCTCAGGGTCCTGGGATGGAGCCCTACATTGGGCTCCCTGCTCTCTAGGACTCCTGCTTCTCCCTCTCCCACTCCCCCTGCTTGTGTTCCCTCTCTGGTTGTCTCTCTATCAAATAAATAAAATTTTTTGTAAAAAAGTTTGTTTCAGGATCAACTATGATTTAGAAAGGTACACAGTACTATTGGAATTCAAATAAAGGAGAGATCACATTGTCTCAGAGGAATCAGGGAAAGCTTTTATAGAAAAGAAGATATTTGAAAACTTCACCTTGAGGGTTGGGAAAAACAGCCCAGCAGAGATACAGGAAGGAAACTGTTGTGGAAAGAGAACAGTTTCAAAAGCATCAAGATAGGAAAGCACAGGCCGGATTTAGAAGAGACAGGTCATTCACACAGTGCACATGAAAGAAGTTGCACCGAGGCACACCTGGGTTGCTCAGTCGGCTGAGTGTCCAACTCTTGATCTCAGCTCAGGTCCTGATGTTCAGGGTTATGAGATCAAGGCTCGTGTCAGGCTCCACACTCAGAGCCTGCTTAAGCCCTCTGTCCCTCCCTGGTGAATGCGCTTACTTGCTTACTCTACCTGCACCCCCCCCCCGGCCAAAAAAAAAAAGCAGGTTGCACTGAGTATTCTGGCCAAGGCTTTTCTTCTATAAGAACAGAAACCCATTCAAGTTAGCTTTAGGAGACTTAGCCTAAGGCCAGGGCAGTCTCGTAGATGCACAAGGACATAGGATGAGAACCGGAAAGCCAGAAACCCAGTGAAATTCTCGCCACTTCTCCAGGCCTCTTGGTCCCATCTCTTATCTGCTCAGAGTCTCTGCCACTTGTCTTTCATTTTTGTAGGTGGCGTTCTACTCACTCAGTCTCTGCGTGTGGCTACGAGCTCCATTCTCTGTGGTAGGGTTTCAGTTCCAGCCCCATCCCGTGACTTGACAACAGTGTTGGTGTCTATTAGTCTACTCCCAAGAGAGATTCTGGCTGACCCCAGCCTCTGGCTTAGTCCTCTAAAGGTTAGATGTTAGTCCCCACCTTGGTCAGCTGTAATTAGAAAAGGGGAAAGGAATCCCGTATGCCTACCAAAAGTGTAGGCAAGACTGTTAAGCTCAAAGAGGAAGTTACTGTATATATCCAACAGAGTAGAAATGAGGAAAAAGGCACTTAGGGTATAGAAACTAAAAGATAAATGTGGAACCAGGTGACACAGGCCTTTGGTTTTGTTTGTTTGTTTTTAAGATTTTATTTCTTTATTTGAGAGAGGGAGAGCCATGAGCCAGGTGTGGGAGGAGGTGGCTGTGGCCATGGAAGACAGAGAAGGAGCCTCTGCACTGAGCAGGGAGGTCGATGCAGCGCTCTGGACCCAGGACCCTGGGATAATGACTTCAGCCGAAGGCAGACACTGAACTGACTAAACCACCCAGGCGCGTAGTCATGCAGGCTTTGAATACTTGGCCAGGCCTTCTGAGCTTTCTCTGGTGAACAGCTAAGTTGAAAAAGTTTTCTGGTGTGAACAGAGGTCATACCAACGAAATGTTAAACTGTGTAAGACGGGAACTGTCCAAAGGGGAAGCCTGAAAGCAGTTCTCGTACAGTGTAGTGAAAAGAGAACTCATGGCATAGACAGAAGGACTAACTTTAGGGGGAGTCATGGGACCTGGTGCTTGCGTACCTTTGAAGCTGGCTTTGACACCCTGCATGGACTCTCAGAGGGTGTGTTTAGCACACAGGGAAAAGGCAGGGCTAAGACCCTGCAAGGGAGACAAACTCCCAGTGGACCTGGAGGAGTTGTGGGCATGGAGGTCGATTATTGAAACAATGTGTATAGGTGACATCACCAACACAAGAAAGAAAAGGGCCAAGATCAGAAACGTAAGGGTTGGAGGTGAAAGGGCTTCACCAAAGGAACATCACCAAACGGGACCCATGACCAGGTCAGTAGACTGTAATGTAATGAGAGTGGGAGAAAACGTTTCAGGAAGCTGAGAGTAGTCTGCAGGTATGGGGAACTTCAAGGAGGCTGAGGTTTGAGAAGAGTACGTGTTGGGGAAAGGCACTGAATTTGACAAACTTAATCAGATCACTGGTGATTTTTGCATTTTAGTAGGATCAGGACAGAAATAAGACTGCAAAGACTTATATAGTATATACCTGGAAATGGGTCTCTGGGTGAAGTGTCTAGGAGTTCATCGTACTATTCTAAAAATATAATATTTTTAATGTAATGGAAATGGGGAGACATTAGAATATGAGAAATAGTGTTTTGGGGGCAAAGTACCAGCAATAATATAGCAAGATGGAAAAGATTGTCTTGGGGTGTAGGATACATCTTACAGCAACCAGGGGTGCAAAGAAAGGAATGTGGGAACCCTTGTGCTGGGCCTCCTTGGTCTCTGTTACAAAGGAGCGCGTGTGTGTGTAGCATAAGAGGTAAAGCAGAGGCTTCATGAAGCTGGAAGAGGTTTGGAAAAACTCATTGGTGTGCTGAATTGGAAGAAAGAACTAAAGTTACGCTGAATAGAACTCCAAACTTCGCCGAGACCAGACAGTTAAATTGGAGAGGAGCATCAGCCCTGTTCATGGGGCCACAACAGCCAGCACCTTAGCTATTGGCAAAGGCACTATTTGTCCTAGACCTCTGAAGTCACTTCTGTGTAACCCCGCTTTCGTTCTGGTACACACTGCAATCCACGGAGGTTTTTCGTTATCATTTCAGCTAGTAACATAATTCAGTGAAGAAGCATTTTTCACTTTGAAGAGACCTTTATGTAATAGATTTTCCTTTCTTTTAGAATGTCACTTAATTTAAAGGATCGCTTTTATAATAGTGGTATCTAATTTCACGTAACTTGGAATTCTCTTCATTTAAAAGGTGCTGGCTGATGGATTCCTGATGATTGGGATCGATGGCTCGGAAGCAGCAGATGGATCTGACTGGTTCTGTTATCATGCAACCTCCCCTTCTATTTTCCCTGTTGGTTTCTGTGAAATTAACATGATTGAACTTACTCCACCTAGAGGTACTTCATCCTAATATGTACACTGGGTCTTCATCCTTGCCTTCTTTTACATGGTACCTATTTACATCATTTAACCCAGCCCTGGATTTTCTGCTGTGTGAACCTATGATACATGCATATATGTGGATAATTTACATACACAAGAGCTGTGGGGTGCTCTGAAAATACAAAGCACTGGAGTCTAGCCAGCTCTAACAAATTACATTAGTATAGAATTTTTGCTGAATATCTGTACATTTTATAATATGAATTGGTATTCTGTAAACCCTGTTGAGATGGTGATGTAGGTAATTGCACACATAAACTTCTGTTAAAAATAGATACAGGCTAAAGCCTTTGAGGGAAAGCAAGTTTCCATCTTTAGAGTATCATGTGGCTTTTTAAAAAAAAAGCATACCCTTAAATATCTCTCAAGGCTTAACCAGTGTCTTTCCTAATTTCAATATCAGAGCCTTGGGTTTTTCTCTTAAGAAAAGAAATGGGGGGAAAAAGTAAAGAGAGAGGTCTATAAATAGTATTTGCCTAGCCAGTATTCTTTCTTGCAAAGAAAGAAAAGTATGACTGTGAAGTACGAAATGCGAGACTGTCCTAAGCCTAGGATTTTAGCTGCAGAATTCTGAAATTCTTGTGGTAGACAGAAGAGGGACACTTTTGAATATCTTTCTTGTAACGAAAGAAAATCCTTATAACATGGAGGAGTGATTCCATTTGAATATATTAGAGCAAGAGCTCAAAGTTGATTATATAACCTGAAGTCTGAGATCTCAGTGTATACTAAGTTAGCTTTTTTAGCTACATTTTAATCTTTTGCTCATTTCAAATGAACTGCTAGTTAACTCAGATGTGTTTTCCAGGTTACACAAAACTTCCTTTTAAATGGTTTGACTACCTCAGGGAAACTGGCTCCATTGCAGCACCAGTAAAACTATTTAATAAGGTAAATTGAAATGACGGCCTAATAATTATGTGGAATTTTTTTTGATGCCTCACAAATGCAAATCATTGTTGATCAAAATGTCTTTGCTTTATATTAGAATTTCTTAATGGAGATTAATATAAACAAATACATAGTTATAGAACAATATATTTCTTTACCTAGGATATGAAACTTGTTTTCAAACTTGGCTTCGTTTTTAATCTGAGTAAAATAGAAATGAATACATTTCCCAACTAGCTCTTAAATACTTCACCTTCATGTGTTTTAATAAAGAATTATGATTTTTTTTTTGGTTTAAATTGGGTTATTTAGTTACATTGTCTTTTTTTTTTTTTTCCTTTCTTGGTGATAGTGGACTCGTGCCTTCTTCTTTTCACCAGTGGTAATGTTTTGCTTCTCTATGTCAGGATGTTCCAAATCACGGATTTCGTGTAGGAATGAAATTAGAAGCAGTAGATCTCATGGAGCCACGGCTAATATGTGTAGCCACAGTGACTCGAATTATTCATCGCCTCTTGAGAATACATTTTGACGGATGGGAAGAAGAGTATGATCAGTGGGTAGACTGTGAGTCCCCTGACCTCTACCCAGTAGGGTGGTGTCAGCTAACTGGATATCAGCTCCAGCCTCCGGCATCACAGTGTAAGTTGGTATACAGAAAAGGTGTCCTTTTGTAAAAATCAGCAATTCTCCAGAGGACTGTTTCACATAAGCCATCTTGTGAGCTCACAGGACAAGAATATACCTTTGTCTGATTGGTTGCCAGGTAAGATCTTAAGACTCACCAACACTGACACAGACTCAGACCATGAGTACCACAGCAGTGGGGACCCCGTAGCCAGTTACGTGGTGACTCTAGACAGAAACACCACAGTTAAGAGCGCCCTCCAAAGGCGGCTAGACTTGTGTTAATGAGTCCGAAATGATGGGCTCAGATGTGTTTTATATAATAAGTGCTTATTGAATAAACAGTGGAATCTATCTGGTATCATGGGTTTTACAGGGAGAAACACCCCTATTGTCAAAGCATTATGTACTTTTAGAAGCCTAATGATCTTGGTAGACATAATTCATCTAAGTTGTATCTAGAGTCGTGTGTTCACAATGCTTATCTGGGACCAATTTTCCCTTTTATTTTGCAGCATCAAGAGAAAGCCAATCAGGTTCTTCAAAACAGAAGAAAAAGGCTAAGTCCCAGCAATACAAAGGACATAAGAAAAGTGGGTCACCACGTGGTGTTTATATACATTTCCTAAGTTGTTAACCAGTTGGGGTCACAACATTCTTGAACAGAAACTAATATCCCTTGTGAGAGCCAGTGATTGTGCTTTATGTATTTTGCTTAAAGGTGCAGTATGCCATAAAAGGCAAACCTTTTCAGTAATGAGAAACACTTCTATTTTAGCAGACAGGAAAAATGAAAAAATGATCACCAGAATATTTTAAAACATGTATGGTGAAGAATAGAATACAAAATAGTTCTTGAAATAACACGTAAACCTACTGAAAATTATTTTCTAAATCTTTTTTTATAAAACTCGAGAAAGGGAAGCACTTGATACTTAAAATGACTTAGAGCCCAAGAAACCCATCTTTCTTGTAAATCAAAACTCTCCTTCTAGAATGAGATTCTATAAGAAATTCAAATTGATGGCTAACAAAGTCAGGCATAAAATTTTTTTTCTAAGTGTGCTTTCTATATTTTTTTTACCTTACAATGAGTGGTTATTGGCATTAATAATCAAAATAATATAGAAGTTATCAATCGCTCTATGTTGATTCTTTTAAAATATTTCCCCCCCACATAGGAAGCCACATCATGACGCTTGTCGTGGAATATTCCATCCTGAGATAAGATTATTTTTATATGAAGATACTTTTAAAAGTATATCTGAGGGTTAAAACTAAAGCAGATTTTTTTCAGCTGATTTGCCATATGTTCAGATAAGTGTTAATCTGTCTCATTAACAACCAAGAGATTGAAGCAGCATGAAAAATGAAATACACCCTTACTTTCTGATTACACTAATTTGTTTATGTTTTTTTTCCCCCATCGGGGAACTAAAAACTTACACTAGCCACTGCCATGGTGCTCTCGTGTCCTCCTGGCATGAATCTACGTCTGCCTCAACACTGATAACCTACAGGCCTTTCTCTCACTCTTTTTTTTATATCAGAGGTGTAGGCCTCCCGTTTGTCCAGAGTTATGTTGCCCACTAGCTGCTTGCCAGCTTTGATACTCACCTGAGAGAGCTTTGGAGAACACTTGTCAAGCAGATCAAAGCCATCCCCATGTATCTGGAAACGAGGAAGAGTTCATGTGGCCCTGTCAGTGGGCTAACCGTAGCACGCGTGACCACTAAGCTTTCCATGAGGTTGGATAGCACAGGCTGTGTTAGCCTGTCTTTTCACTTTCTGTTGGGCAAGACCAAGATTCAGAATTTTCTTTCCAAGGTGCTGAATTAAAGACCTTTATTACTTCATGACATATTTTTTAGAAATGATTTCTGAGCCTTGAGTACACAATTCACATGCCTCCCTCAGTGTGACTTATGGGTTTGTTTCCACCTTAAGGAGTTTCATGATTTTGAATTAATGGGCCAGAGACATGGGAAGAAAAATGAGGTGATAATATCAATGTGCCAGTTTCTAGTGACATTTAATGATATAACATTTCTGGATTAGCTGGGAAAATGAATTTATGTGTAAATACACCATGTGCTTTAACTGTAACATTGTAATAATAGCTCTTAATATTATGGCATCATCTCATACCTTTAAATTGTCCTTTGGGCATAGGAAGGAAAAGGACAATGAGCCCACAGTTCCTTATTAGAAACCCTTGGGACCAGACGTGTTTTGGAATTCAGAATTTTTCAGATTTTAGAAAAGAAGTATAGTGTGTGTAGCATATATTATGTAACACCCCTTCCAGACTCTGGCACATTTTCTGAAGCAAAATAAAGGTTATTAATAGTATCACCAAGTGAGGTCTGGTTTTGTTGCCAAAGTTTTACAGGGAAACTGCGAATTTTGGAATTGAGGATAAGGAATTGTAGTGCCATACGAGTGAAGAAGCAGCAGTCTTCACTGGAACTCCCTGTTCCCTTTACTGTTTTGTATTGATCACCAGGTAGGGCATTAGATATCTTCCTGCCAAACTTGACTTGCCCAGATAAGAAAGAATTTGGAGTCCATAAACGTAATTTATCCATTGCATGCAGTATCATTAGTAGATCAACCACAAACTCTTCTGTTTTTAAGTTTGCCTACAGATAATCAGATTCTAGCTCTTCGGTTTCATCTCCTAGCTCCTCAGTCTTTTTGTGCCCAAAATTATTCATTGGTGTGTTCTTTGGTAGTGTTGTTTTTTGTTTGGTTGTTTTGTGTGCGCGTGCGTGCGTGTGTGTGTGTGTGTGTTTTAACAGAAATAGTTGATTGGCTTCATTGTTCTAGCCTGTTTTGCAATGATCTGTGTTCATGCTATAAAGGGATAACTCTTAACTAGTGTTTTTGAATAATGATAATGTTCTGCCGGGAGAATCAGACAGTTGTATGCATGTGATCTTTCAAATCTGAAAAGCCTTATTTTTTTCCAAGGCTTAGTAATTCTAGAGCAGGAAACCCAGCACACTAATTTCTGAACCATCTGCAGGGGCTATTAGAACTAGCAGAGAGCTGGAGAGCCTCCTTGGATTTTTTTACTTGTGAGTGTGGCGTACATGAGGAAAACTCTGAATGATTTGCTGCATGTGATTTCGGTTTGGCAAGCGAGGGGTGACTGTGTACTCACCACTAGCTTAGTCTCCAGACCCTTTTACATAAAAATACTGTCTGACTTAGATTTCGTGAGGCATAATTTCTCATTGCTCTTGCCTTGGTCATTTGTATATTCTGGGAGAAAGCAGATATAATTTATAGTCCCAGAGGTATATAAGTATCCTTCAGCTTTCATTCTGATGCAGTATGTTGACTCAGTATGTGCAAAGTTCAGAGTACTTTTTTGCTGGTGAAAGCATCATTTAAGTGTTTGAAGGCTTATATTTGCTTATGAAACTATAACCGAAGGTGTTTCAAAAGAAATTAGATTGCTGAAGTACTTGCAGGCAACAAGCTTTAAATTTTAGAAATGCTTTTCAGAGTAAGAATTACAAAGTGTTTTCTAAAAAAAGACTGGATTGTAAACTGAAAGGTAGAGGAGCACAATGCACATCGGTAAAATCCTGCCGCCCAGGTGACACGTATATTCAGCTCTTTGATTCTCCCCGGAAGCCAGTCCTTTTGCCTTCTATGGGCAATGAAATGCTACCCTGCAAGTAGGGTTTTGAAACCCTCTCTCACTTCCACTGGATTTTCAACCCCCCCAAGGTAAAATTTTCTTCAAGAAAGTCAGCCAGGTATTCTCCATGCTAAATATTTTAGGTAGTTCATTTTGCTTTGCTGTATTTTATTTCTTTTTTTTTTAAGATTTGTAAATAATCTCTAAACCCCATGTGGGTCTCAAACTCACAGCCTGGAGATCAAGAGTCATATGTTCCACTGACTGGACCAGCCGGGTGCCCCACTTTGTTGTATTTTAAATTGAGAATCAGGAACCAGAACTTCCAGGCTCTCAGAAACCAGAAATAATCTCCCCCATCATTCACCCCGAACATACACCCCACACGCACACGCCCTCACAGTCCTTGTTTTCAGAAATACAGACCTTGCATAGTTGGTTCTCTTTTCAGAGTATCCTATGCAACACAGCCTTTCCTAGTTATAATGCACTTTTCTTACCACACATGTAAGTAAAAGCTTACTTTAGTCTGACTTGATATTTAGAGAGGAAGATGCCAGTTGGGAAGAAGCCTGTCAGTTTGTCGAGCCTGCCCATGACAGGTGGGGTGCGGAGGAGCTTCTCTGGTGACGAAGAGTTGACTCCTCCTCCATATCGAACCCTTCCAGCACAGACAGCCCCGGAGGCCTTCCCACCTCCCAGCACTAGCCGAGAGTTCAGTCCCAGCCTCAAAACAGGTAATAGTCCCAGCCGCACCTCAGGTACCACAGGGGGTGAAGGTCTGGGCAGGGCGGTGGGAGACAAAGCATGGTCCGGCCTGACAGATGCTGACTCATGAAATTTTTCTTTTTCTTTCAACTAAACTTCATCTTCACTAGTCCTTGGTGTAGTCACTTCACGAAGTTGAATCATCAGGGAGGAATTTTTATTTTCTTTTAAACCACTTCTTGAGCCTCATATTAAGGTAAAGCTCATCATTTCAGTTGATGGAATTGTGAGATAACTCGTACTGTTTCATGGTTTCATTAAAATAGTTGAACATCTTGCATCGCAGAAATCCATGTGGCATGACCTGGGGGAGAAATATACCATTAGGGCTCAGCCTGATTAATCAGACCCAAAGCTGAGGCCTATCGTCTCTCACTCACTAGGAAGGATGTGTTTTGCATTCCCGTGGGCTTCAGAGTCTGGTGGTAACACAGTGACCACCGGTGTGTTTGAATAACATGAACTTGGAGCTAAATACTTCTAGAATTTTGGTGTTGAATTTGAGTAAAATTCATTCCCATAACTTCATGTATTTTGTATTTACACTGATTCAGTAAGTGACATTTATTTTCAATTTAATTGGTTTGGCCAAGCTAGTAAATTGTAAGGAAAACTGCAAAAGGTTTTGCCCTTTGTAATTGCTGAGAGCATAGAGTATCCGAAAGGCTTCCCTTGCATGTGATGAAGTTCACACGTGATTGCGGAGAGACGGCTTCCCAGCCTGAGTCGTGCAGGCCTTGGCATATGTTCTGCGGCTGTCCTCGTTGTTGTTTTTAAACTCGGTGGCTTTATTTAATCGGTAGTCTTCACAATGCCTTCTGTGTGTTGGAAACCCTGATGGGACTTCATACCTAGCCCTGTTTTCTTCCTCTTCTTCCTGTGTTTGGTCATGTCTTTATGCCTGAAGTGTTTTGGGGGTTTGGTTTTTGTGGGGGGGGGGGGTTGGCTTTTTTTGTAGATGTGGTTTTGGGTTTTTTTGGTTTGGTTTGGGGCAGTGGGTTGCGGGTTTTTTGCATTTTAAGATGTGTTCTTTAGCTTTTGCCTCCCTACCAGCGTATTAGGTTATCTTTATCCTCCCTAGTCTGTCTCTCTGAAGATCACTCTGATTTCCTTATATTTGGAGGAAATTACTATGCCTTTTTTGTATAAAAAATAGTCTAGGACTGCAAATCTAAGTTTATCTGCCCTTCAGGGGAAAAACATTCAAAGTCTAAAGAACATTTCAGTTTTTCTTCTTGTTTGTCTCTGACTTTGTTTTTGTACTTGTTATTTATGATGTAGTCTTCTTGAACCTAAGTCATTAACTATAGATATTGTGAGCTCTGAATATGTTTGAATTTTTATTGGATTTTATGTGTTTTCTTTAAGCATTAGACTAATTTAGAAGGTGTGTGTCATGTTCTGTGAGAGGTTACTGATTCACATATAATAGAACTGGAATTGGCAGAACCCAAGAACTCAGAGTAGACGCATAGGATGGAAACGGGGGGTCTCCTACGTGACGCCCTTCTTCCACCGGTGTCTGTAGTGTCAGCTGGGGACACGTCTCGTGGGACGTGGTGTGGTCTTACTCTGCTGAAGCTGTGTGAGGAGCTCATTCCTGTCTTAACTACTTGAAAGCTGCAGTTTGATTAGCCACTGAGAATTTGTTATTTCTGGACTTGCCCAGCTAGGAAAATATTTCCATTAGTATATTCCTGAAATGTGAGTGAGTAGAGTCCACAGAGTGACTTCCTTTTAAAAACAGCTCAGAAATGCACTGGCATGGAATTTGACATTCGGCCACAGGGTCTATTCTATTTCATCCATCCTTCATTGAGAATAAGGCCTGGAAAAGAGCAATGATTAGCGTGAAGACACTGGACAGGCTTTTATTTTAGGTTCCATGAGAACGGTGAAACTTTGCATGGAAGCATTCCACATCTGAGTGAACGTCTCACCTTTATCTTAAGTTACTTTTTTTTAAGCACATTATTTCCATATTTTAACATGCGTAGAAGCAGAATCCAGAAGTTCATTGTTAATAGTAAATGCAAATAGTTTCAGACCTGTTTAGAATCTCAGCTTACCTTTCTTACATTTCAAAAAGCAAAACAAAACATCGGGTTTGAATGGAACTTGTTTGGTTTTAAAGCACGGGAGTTCTTTTCTCATTCATGCAGCCATCTGACCATCTTATAACAAGATACTGTTTCAGCCAACCTTTTATCGTGGGTACTGCACCTTTAATGAACTTGGGGTTTTTCTTCTCCATGTGTTTATTTTCATGGCATTGTTCAAATGTCCTTAACAATTAATGTGTGTTGGTTAGATTGGAAGGATAACTAGTATATACTCGATACTCTGCATAAAAGCATTTTTAAATAATTTTTTTATGAAGAAAAGAATTGCACAGTCTTATTTGCTTTAACTTCCAACAGTCTGATTCGTGTTTTGTTTTGTTGTTGTTATAGGCGTAGTGTATTCGCTTTTCTGTCTTTGGGCTATGAAGTTTTTTAGCACCATTGCCAAAACAAGTATGAAAGTAAAATGAAATGAATTTAAATTATTAACAAAAACCACTATTTTTTTTAAGATTTTTTTTTTTTTTTTTAAGTAACCTCTATATCCAGTGTGGGGCTTGAACTCACAATCCCAAGATCAAGAGTTGCATGCCGTGCAGACTGAGCTGGCCAGGCACCCCAAAGACCACTATTTTGGAACTAATCTTCTGTAATAAAGATCAGGACAGAAAATATTTTTCTGTAACTGTACTATTTGGCTTTAAAAGTGTAACCATTTTAGGGCACCAGAGTGGCTCAGTCAGTCAGGTGTCTGCCTTGGACTCAGGACATGATCTGGTGTCCTGGGATCCAGTCCCACATCAGGCTCCCTGTTCAACAGGGAATCGGCTTCTCCCTCTGCCCCTCCCCCATGCTTATGTGCTCATGCACGTGCTCTCTCTTTCTCTCTCTCGTAAAAATAAATAAAATCTTTAAAAATAAAAAAACAAAAGTGTGACCATTTTAATATTGTTCCACATGGTGACACTGTTTACTTAGAGCTTCATGAAAGCTATTCATCTGAATATCGAGTCCTAATTCTTCTCTTAAACTGACCTTTTCTTCTGTATAAGCAGTTTCCAATTTATATTCCATATACGTGTGCACCCTGTCTTTCTAGTTATAATGAAAAGATCCATAATGGAACAAAAAGTTTGCACTTCTTCCCTGGAGCTAGTGCCTGCAGACAGCAGACCGGTGCTCTCAGGGAGTAGTGGCACACCAGCATGAGTGGGGGGGTCACAGGCTGCACGTTCACATTTGTGACAGGCACCGTGGTGGATGGAGGCTCGGGCCGCCCAGCTACAGAGCGTAGCAGCCAGCGGGTACCCACCGAGCACAGCCCCTGGAGATTGCTGTGCTCCTGTTGCCAAGTCTCCCTGCTTTCCCAGGTCTTAGGTAAAATCTCTTGTCTCAGAATAGTCAAATTCAAAAGAACCATGGGACACAGGCAAGGGAGCAGGAAGGACAGTTTGTGACCTCTGATGTAACACATCTGTGTATACTGAAGAAATTGGGGAAGAAAACTAGCACTGCTCACCACAGAATTAGATTCCAGTATTACTGTTAGCATTCAAGATCGCCCAGCCTTTCAGTTATTTGGAATTTGACCAGCCCACTTTTGGTTAAACAGTAACATTCTTAAGAAACCTGGACACATCTTTTCTGAGAGACTGGTAGTTACTACGACTTGTTTTTAGCACTAGCTAAAAACTGAGATAATTTTTATTTAAAAAGTAAGGAGGTAGATAGGAAAATCTCAGAATTAAACAGCCCAGAGTTTTTGCCCATGCATTAGAAAGAGCCCTCCCTGCTGTCCCTAAGGATTCTACCTAGCCTGACTTCAGTGGCTGGCAAGAAATCTAAGCCCCACTGAAAATATTAGAAACTAAAAAAGAATTGTCCACAGAAGTAAAGACCTACTGGAATATGACGTGTTTATAAATTGAGGACTGCCTGTACTGTTGGTTTGTTTTCATTAAAAAGGAAGTCATCAGGGTGCCTGGATGGCTCAGTCGGTAGAGCATGTGATTCTTCATCTCAGGGTCGGTTGGGAGTTTAAGCCCCCTGTGGGGTGTGGACCCTACTTAAATTTTTTTTTAAAAAGGTGGGGGGGGAGCCTGGGTAGCTCAGTCGTTAAGCGGCTGCTAGGGCTCAGGTTATGATCCCGGAGTCCCGGGTTCGAGTCCCATATCAGGCTCCCTGCTCGGCGGGATTTGTGTTCCCTCTCTAAGCTGTATTTCTGTCAAATAAATAAGATTTTTAAAAAAAAAAATAAAAATATAAAAAAAAAACAAAAAGAAAGGAAAAAAGAAGTCCTCAGATAAGTACTCCAGCAGTAATGCTGTTACGTGATGCCATTGGCAGCGCTCGGCATTTTGCAGCAGTGATTTTCACATTGCCGATGCCAAACAAGTTTTATTATACCTGAAATGATTACTCAAGTTTTCCTGGATGTTAAGTTTTAATATGGGTGCTTATCTAATATCAGATTTATCATTTGTTTTTACAAATACCTAATTATGTATATATATAACACACATCTTACAGATGATAAAATTCTTTGTATTTAAGTACTATTTTAATATCAGATTTATATCTACAGGGAGTCTTTTTAATAAAGGTACTCCTTGGAAATAATAAGACCACATTGAAGTCCTATTTATTATGTTATTTATTTTAAAAATTATATAATAGTTCAGAATCACGTGAGAAATGTGTCATTGTTGTATAGACCTGGACATAAAAGTGAATACTTCACTGTAAGAAAGATTCTAATTATTCTCGCCAAATTAGAGCTTGCTATTACCTTGACTGTTTCATTGAAGACGCCCACCATGCAGTGTCCAGCATGCAGTGTCTTACTCTTCCTTTATGGAACTTTCCTTAACTGCTGATACACTTTGAAAACGAAAATGAATTTAATGTTCATACTTCAGGGGGTTAATTTTAAGAGTTACTGAAGGCATGAGGAAGTCTTAACTAAGTGTAAAGTGTAAAGGAACCTGAAGATTGAAAATAGTCTGAATATTCTAAGAAGGCTTCATAACATCCTGTGCATTTATCTCTTCTACGCAGTGACCACATTGCAGCTGAAGGAGGAGTTGATAGACGGAGAGGATTATAATTTCCTCCAAGGAGCATCTGATCAGGAAAGCAATGGCTCTGCCAACTTCTACATCAAACAAGAGCCCTGAGAGGGCTCCAAAACTGAGCGCGGGAGGGGACGAATTTTACACAGGACTGATTTATAATCCCTCGAGCTGTACAGCGGGGCTGTTCTACTGGGACATTTTGCTAAACATAGAAAATTTCAGTTCCAGATTTTTCAGGTGGGTGGGGAAACTATTTTAGTCGTGGGGGGAAATTTTTCAATTTATAAAGATGGACAATTTTTGTGTTGTATTTGAAGCTTTTGAAAGAATTTTGTAATATTTTCCAAGTTTGGATTTATGTGCATTGTTAACAACTGAAATTCTAACTTTTTGGTAAGATTAAAGTTTAGGGAGCAGGATTGAAGGAAATGATTTAAGAAGGATATAGTTGTAAATGCAAATGAACTGTCATTACAAATGAACCTTTTTGGTACCTGTTGGGAGATTTTGGGATTTTCAAAGTTAGGCCAGTCACATCTCCAGCTTCCTTTGCTGCGGAAATATGCACCTGAGCCCCGCCCCTGTCGTCGAGGGTTCATCACCACATAGGTCATGGAAGGGGTAATTAAGTCCGCTTGGTGGCATTTTGTTGTAGCCCATTTTAAATGTTTGTACAGAAATGTTTTTCATTCTGTGAAAATTTATTTGGAGTTCTATATGAAACTGGAAGAACTCTGATACTTTTATATGTCCTCTTTTAATTAAAAAATGATTAAAATTATCCTAACACTAAAGTGTTAAACTGGAATGGTTGACAAGATAAACAGAACCTCAGTCTACATGGTTGGGGAAAATGCAATATTGTCCTTCGTTCATTTTCTTTTCCTTACTAAGAGATACCCCACAAGAGGGATTCTGATCAGTTCTCTGCCATTTCCCTCCATCTGTTAGATAATCCTTAGTATAACCACACCCCAAAACAGATGTTCTTCAGTATAACCAGTTGAATCAATTCAAAAGTTGTATAAAGCCCAAAATCAGAATTCGAAATCATTCCAGCTCTGCTTTTAACTATCCTGGATTTGTTTAAAAAACAAACAAAAATGAAAACAAAAAAAAAAACTAATTTGAAAGAGAATTTAATTTTCTTGAAATTCCGTATATAGGTATATATATTCTGAATTGTCTTTTAACTGTTTTCAAAATTAATTTTAACAGTAATAGTTGATTTGGACCATTTCAAACATTCCCTACTTTGAAATTCACATGGCTTCTTTTTTAAAAAAGGATACAAGGGTAAATTGGTGAAAGGTTTGCTCTCTGCATTTTTCTAACTTTCTGAGTTGTGACTGAATGAGAGCGCTCTAGCGTTTACCAGTGAGGTTCATAAACTAAACTCTCAGGAATTAATTGCATCTGTTCTAGAAGTGCTTCTGGGTCTTAGCCTGGCCTCTTCAGAGTGGTAACATTGGCCATCTCCTCTGGAATATAGGTAGGGCTAATTAGAAATTAATCAAAATGATTAACCTCTAAAGTCCTTCAGCCTATGGAATGCTTTAAAAAAAAAAATGGTAATGGAAAGCCCCAGGAGACCATTTTAGGTAAGATTTTTGTTTGAATTTTAAAATGCATAGAACATTAAAAACCAGCAATTTATTTTCTAAAATATTGCTCTACTTTTGGGAATAATAGCATTGGTAATACGCACAGGTTTACCTCATTCTATGCAAGAGGGGTTAATAACAAGGTTTTGTAGTTGCTACTGGAAGTAAAATTTGTTACTTTATAGTGTAAGAATGTATGGAATCGCATGTCAACATTGCTTAATACTGACGCTTTAGGGGCGTAAATGCAGATCATATCAACGCCAAGTTGATTCTCATGTGTCAAATATATGTGAATTCAGCTGTTAAATTACTGGATATTTATCTTAAACAACCTTACTAGAGGGACCTACTGTAAATGTGACATCCTCACACTTCCCAAATCTTTAACTTTTAAGAATCTTCCCAGAAACGCAAAGCCTAGAAGAAGACTTCCACAGCAGGGCTTAACCACGGTCTTCCTTCTCGGCTCTGGTTCCGTGGCAGGAGCTGCAGGGCGTGCTCGGCCGTCCCTGGGGCATAGGGGCCCTGTGCGGAACTGAGGAAACCAGGAGGGATTTGATTTGGAGCCTGGTAATTAGTTCTGTGCACAATGCTCATTTGTAGCCCGCTCTTAGAAGCTTCCGGTCGTACAGCGAAACCAGGCTCTGAGTGTTTTCAAGTGTCCCACCTGTTTGTGAAACGTTTCTTGTCTTGATCCCATGACCAACAGTTAAAGGTTGGCAAGGACTTCCTATGGTCCACACAACAGTCTGAAGCCCTCCTCGTTGTTCAGGCTCTAACTCCTGCTGCTGATGAACAGAAAACAGGTTAGTGCAGAGGAGAGTGATGTCGTAGCCATAACTCCAGTCGTACAACCCAACGGCCCCATTCTCTTTTACGGTTCAAAATGTACTGCTGACCTTGGGTTTGTTTTCGTTTTTTTTTCCTGTTAGGATTATTTGGGGATTTTTGGTAGTTTAAACTCTTTAACCTTTTCCTTGCTGTGTATGAGGAAAGCTAAAGCTGTTATCAACTTCTTATTCTACGGATACTAACACGGGTTTTCAGTGTTTGTTTGTTTTTATTATATTAATTTTGCGTGATGTGAATACCCTCTCCCATCAATACTTGTATTATGGTGCTATATATTTGGTAATGATCCTTTACTATTGGGAAGGGATTTTAAAAATACTGTGATGAAACTGGGTTGCTTCCTTTGATTTTCATATTTTAAATAAAGCCACAGTCATTTATACAAAAGAAAAGCATCTGTCCCTGGGCACATCTTTTGAGGACAGAGGTCAAAGTAAACTGCATAAGGTTTTTACATCATTTCTGTATGTATTTGATATATAGATCAATATCTGTACAAATTTAATCTTTTATTTTCTTGGTAACTTGTGATCACGGAGAAAGTATTTGAACTTTCTCTTGAAGTGTATATAATGGCGTGAAAAATTCCTTCAGAGAAACTTATGTTCCTTTCATTTTTACCAAACTGCAAATTTTCAGCATGGATGTGAAAAGCATTAAAATTATAACTTTGTGTACAAGATGAAAATAATTCACTAAATTTGCCCTTTTTTACACAAAATAAAAAGTTAAAGTTAAGTTGTATTGGAGCAGTTCTTTAATACACTTTAGTCTTTGATGGGTTTCCTTTCTTCCTAAGTTATCCACTGCCTTCTGTAAGCAATCACAGCAGCCCCATTTATTACCGGCTGGTAAGGCAGGAACCATATTCGGGTTACATTTGAGGCTACATTTGAGCCAGGATTGCACAGAGGCAGATAGTTGGCCACGGCACAGTGGAGGGGGGTGCGGACCGCTGGTGGAGAGAGTCCATCAGTCTGGACAGAACATGGGGTTTCAGGGTTGGTGCGCTTGCTGGAGGACTTTTTTTTTAAGCTCCATTAACTCCAGTGCAACAAAATTCATAGGATGAAAATAAATGATCCCAGCTGGCTCTGGTTGTTTCCATGAAGAAGAAATGCAAGACACCCTTCTTTACCAGCAACTCAGTCATTAGTAAATTATTCAACTTTTACTAAAAAAAAAAAAGATTGTGGAGAATTTTATGGGTGTAGCATAACTGATGGATTGGGTCTTCCGGGGTTCATTTCATCATCATGCTTTAGAAAAATACAATGCAGGGGCGCCTGGGTGGCTCAGTTGGTTAAGCGACTGCCTTCGGCTCAGCTCATGATCCTGGAGACCCGGGATCGAGCCCCACATCGGGCTCCCTGCTTGGTGGGAAGCCTGCTTCTCCCTTTCTCACTCCCCCTGCTGCTTGTGTTCCCTCCCTAGCTATGTTTCTCGCTGTCAAATAAATAAAATCTTTAAAAAAAAAAAAGGAAAAAGGAAAAAAATTACAACGTGCTGCAAGAAAAAAGTAGAACCTAATTTCTGCCCTGCTTTCTCCCTTAAATGGCTTGAACGGTTGCCTAGTACGTTGGAATTCCCAGCTTGGCTCTCATTTACAGTCCCATGAGCTTTGAGATACACATACTGTTCTTGAAACCATTACATGCCCATTGGGAAAACTAGTTTCCTGGTATGCTTTATGCCCAACACATGCTCTAAGAGTATCCCAAGTGTTTCTCCAAAACAAGTAACTTTACCCTGGTGGTGTTTATCCAGCTTTGTGAGATCAGGGAACAACAGTAAAGGATTTCCTCTTGCAGACTGTTACTGAGGCTAGGGTATTTAAATAGTGCATTTAATATGCATCCCAAAAAAAGTTTTATGGAAAGGATAAAAGATTCTGAAGGAGTTGCCTGCTGTCACACACCTAGCTGGGAGAAGGGATGAGGTCCAAAATCGAACCTTACTCCAGAGGCAGTAACTCGTATCACACCAGAGTCCACCCTTTCGCGTGCAATAATTGTCCCGAAGTTCACACCATTCATCTCAGCTTTCCCCACTCGAAATCTGATTTCAGTTACCCCTCCAAACTCAAAACTTCCACTTGTCACTCAGAAGGAAAACTAGGTAAAGATAGTAAAGCACAAGAGCATGGGGTCTGAGGCCAGCCACTTCCACTGAAACAATCCTTGTTATTCTGTAACTTGACTCTCTTTCCTCAGCTGTAAAATGGGGCTACTAGTACCAATCTCCTAAGAGTTCTGAGGATTATAAATAAATTCATTACATATGGCCTTAGAACAGCCTGGACACAGGATAACCCCACAACTGCTGTCCATCCAAGTACCTCAGCCTGTGTGTCACTGCGAGGCTTCAAGACACAATAAAGTGCAGATCCAGAGACGCCTGGGTGGCTAAGTTGATGAAGCATCTGCATTTGGCTCAGGTCATGATCCCAGGGTGCTGGGATCAAATCCTGCATCAGGCTCCTTGCTCAGAAGGGAGTCTGCTGCTCCCCCTGCTTGTGCGCTCCCTCTCTCACAAAATAAAACCTTAAGTAATTAATTTAATGCAGATCTGGGGGCACCTGGGTGGCCCAGTTAGACATCTGCCTTCAGCTCAGGTCATGATCTCCAGTTCTGGGGATCAGGCCCTGAATCTCTGTGCTTAGCAAGGAGACTCCCTAATCTTCTCCCTCTCCCTTTGCCCCTCCTCCCTGCTCATTCTCTCTCTCTCAAATAAATAAAATCTTAAAATGCAAAGGTGCCTAGATGGTTCAGTCAGTTCAGCATCTGCCTTGGGCTCAGGCCATTATCCCAGGGTCCTTGGATCAAGCCCCATGTCCAGATCCCGACTCAGTGAGGAGCCTGCTTCTCCCTTTCCCTCTGCCTCCTGCTCCCACTTGTGTCAAATAAATGAACAAAATCTTAAAAAAAAAAAAAAATGCAGATCCGAAGGGGCGCTTGGGTGGCTCAGTCAACTGAGTGTCCAACTCTTGGTTGTGGCTCAGGGATCATGATCTTGGGGGTCCTGGAATCAAGTCCTAGGACTGGCTCAGTGGGGAGTCTCCTTGAGATTCTCTCTCCCTCCCCCCTGCCCCTCTCCCCCACTCATGCTCTCTCCTTCTCTAAAATAATTTTTAGGGCTCCTGGGTGGCTCAGTGGGTTAAAGCCTCTGCCTTCAGCTCAGGTCATGATCTCAGGGTGGTGGGATCGTGGCCCACGTTGGGCTCTCTGCTCAGCGGGGAGCCTGCTTCCTCCTCTTTCTGCCTACTTGTGATCTCTCTCTAATAAAATGGTTAAAAAAATAGTATTAAAAAATAAAATGGGGCACCTGGGTGGCTCAGTTGGTTAAGCGACTGCCTTCAGCTCAGGTCATGATCCCAGAGACCTGGGATCGAGTCCCACATTAGGTTCCCTGCTCAGCGGGAAGCCTGCTTCTCCCTCTCTCAGTCCCCTTGCTTGTGTTCCCTCTCTGGCTGTATTTCTCTCTGTCAAATAAATAAAATCTTTTAAAAAATAAATAAATAAAATAAAATAAAATGAATGAAAAATAAAATAATTTTTAAAATGTAGATCCAGGTGGTGCCTGGGTGGCTCAGTTGGTTAAGCATCTGCCTTCCCCTCGGGTCATGATCCTGGAGACCCGGGATCGAGCCCATCGGGCTGCCTGCTCTGCGGGAAGCCTGCTTCTCCCTCTCTCGCTCCCCCAGCTTGTGTTCCCTCTCTGGCTGTGTTTCCCTCTGTCAAATAAATAAATAAAATCTTTTAAATAAACAAACAAACAAATAAATAAAATGCAGATCCATGGACCTGCTCCATCTGTAATTGTTAAACTTCTACTTAACTGTGGTGAGAGCATGTAGCATATATAAACATACTAAATGTGAAATTAAAAAGTAATTTAGAAAATTTTAGAACTTGTTAATTGACTTGAAACTAGAATCCTAACACGTTTTTTGTACCAAACTGTCAATGCATTTTGGTCAGTGTCCTGTAGTCTAACCGTGTGCATACAAAAAAGTAATACTGTGTCGTTTGGGCCTTTTATATGCAACTAACATATAAAGCTTTCACCACTTGTCTAGCAGAAAATAGCTATTCATAAACCCACCCACATATTTCTATCATCTCCAATTTTTTTTTTTTTTTTTAAAGAGAAGGCCGAGGCAGAGGGAGAATCTCAAGCAGGTTCCATGCCCATCCAGACCCTGACATGGGGCTCGATCTCACAACCCTGAGACTATGGTCTGAGCTAAAATCAAGAGTCACGACACTTAAAACAGATTGAGCCAGGTGGCCTATTAACTCCAATTTTTAAACCAGACTCCAGGTGATAGTGATCATTTATATGAATGGGTACGATTTGCTATTATCTTACCACTGTGCCATTCCAGTGAAATTAACTTTAAAAGCGGGTAGTAACAATCTCACCCCAGGGAATAGTAAGAAGTGGGGCGGGGTTGCAGGGACACCTGACCAAGGGCCAGGCACTAGATACACTTTCTTTGAAACCTGCACTGCAGCAGCATTAGCCTCATTTTACAGATGGCTTTAGATTTCCATTTCCTCATTACTTGCCCGGAGATCAGTCAACAAAGGGGTGAATTAGACGGCTTCTCTGTTTCACTGGGGTTTTAACAAATTCACTGCACTAAAGTATACATTTCTACATCCTCTAAGGGGGTCGTGATATTTATTTGCATTATTTCCTTTTAATTTGATTTGATTTGATTCCATTTGGTCAATGCCACGCTTGTCCTCTTCAGCCTCTCTACTTTACCTCCGAGAGGAGGAGGTACCCCCGTGCTGAGAAGGGTCAGAACACTCTTCCACAGCCAGCACGATTATTTAGTTCTGGATAATGCTGCGAAAGCCAAGGAATCAAGTCACCTCTTCCTGTGTAGTATCAAATAAGCCCAGCACATTACGCCAGTTTCCAAAGGCTTTATTGGTAAACAGGTTTTAGAAAAGATTGATTCCGTTACTTCCAAGTCACTGGAATGAAGAGCTGTGTCCAGGGACATGTCAAGTGATGCCAAAGAGGACTGATGCTTTGCCCACCTTTTATTCATAGATCCAGTCAAAAGCACAAGGCTTGTAGTCAACCAACTCTTCAGGCTTAAACCAGAGGCTGATTTCTTTCTCTGCACTTTTCACTGAATCACTGCCATGAATGATGTTCCTAAGAAAGACAACAACTACTAGTTAGCACATTTTATTTTTTTTTAAGTAGGCTCCACACCCAGCATGGAGCCCAGCGTGGGCCTTGAACTCATGAGCCTCAGGTCAAGATCTGAGCTGAGTCAAGGGTCAGATGTTTCACTGACTGAGCCACCCAGGTGCCCCAATGGCTAAGGCCAAGGATAGTCACTACAGACCTTTTCAACCAAACTGTCAATGGAACCGCCCCCAAAGCATTTCCTCTTAAAAGCAACTGTAAAATTAGGAGGGCCTGAGTGGCTCAGTCAGTGGAGTGTCTCTTTATTTTGGCTTGGGTCTTGATCTCACGGTCTCGAAATCAAGACCCGTGTGGGGCTCAGCACTCAGCAGAGAGTTGGCTTGGGATTCTCTCTCTCCCTCTAGCCCTCCCCCACCCATTCCTGAAAGCCCCACACACATGTTGTCTCTTAAAAATAAACAAATAAAATTATAAATGCATTTGATCAAAAGTATCCCCT
The DNA here is from genome assembly GCA_004023965.1 of Spilogale gracilis. Taxonomy (NCBI): domain Eukaryota; kingdom Metazoa; phylum Chordata; class Mammalia; order Carnivora; family Mephitidae; genus Spilogale; species Spilogale gracilis. Next base: position 180,956 of record PITA01000065.1, on the reverse strand, counting down.
GGCTCAACCTTATTATACTGCCAAGTTTCCAAAACAGGGCTTATACCCCAAGACTGCTGTGCCACAAAATGTTACTTCTTGAATTTTGAAACACAGAGAAAACCAGACCAATAACCAAGCTAAGGGGGATCCAGGGCCATGTCTGCTGCGCTTTCTTACAACACTCACATGCAAAGTCCAACCAACCATTCACACTCACTGAAACCCCTTTATTCCAGTTGGATCTTAAAACTCTGTACCAAGTGTCTGCACAGATTTTTGTACAGTGAGGGAACCAAAAGATTAAGTGGCCCACCCACGGCCACAGCACCACGAGGAGCAGGGCCGAGGCTCTCCCCACACTCTGCGCCTTCTGCTGTGTCCCTCGGGACCTGCCACACACAGCTCCCTGGGATGAGGCCTTAAGTAAAATTTTTTTTTTTTTTTTTTTTAAAGATTTTATTTATTTATTTGACAGAGAGAAACACAGCCAGAGAGGGAACACAAGCAAGGGGAGTGAGAGAGGGAGAAGCAGGCTTCCTGCCGAGCAGGGGAGCCTGATGTGGGACTCGATCCCGGGTCTCTGGGATCATGACCCGAGCTGAAGGCAGTCGCCCAACCAACTGAGCCACCCAGGCGCCCCCTTAAGTAAAATTTTAAGTAGCCTAGGGAAGTAACTCTGGAAGAAAACTTTCATTCAGTGACCATCACCACCTAATTTTAAAAGTTCCAATTTTCCTAAAACTGGGATAGGCCAACAATGTTTCATACCTCCACTGAAGTGGCTTTAAGAAGTCCTCTGCACCCTTCAGGGCTTACCTGCCAACTTGGATGCAGAAGTCCCCCCGAATGGTGCCTGGCTTAGAATCCGCTGGGTTGGTCTCCCCAAGCATCATCCGTCCCGTCTTCACCACATTCAGTCCCTCCCAGACCTGGAAAACAGTTGGGAAGAGGAACTGCATCAGATCTGGACACTTGGGACCCCTCAGCACAAACAGTCACCCCTGCCTCAGGGCTCACTTCCGTGAGACCAGTCGGCAACCCGGGTAAGCAGCCCCAGGTAAGCAGCGCCGGGTAAGCAGGGGCCTGCAGGAGATGCCCCGTGCCCCGTGCCCCATCCCCAGCGTATCGCTCCCATACTGAGAAACCAGCTACCCAACCTGGGGACTTGCCACCCAACTGAGAGGAAGACCAACAGGACAGAAGAACCTCAGGCAGCCACAAGCACGAGGAGAAAGGATGATGAAAGGGTAAGGGAAAGTGATCGGGCTAGAACAGGGTCGGGGGGAGGACATTATTGCAGGACGTGAAGAGTCCCACGAAAGAAAGCAGAAAGTGCAGTCAGGGAAGAAGAGAAAGAACAAAGAGCCATCCTCTGAGAATCCGGGCCTGACTTCAGTGCCTCCCTCCTGAATCTTCTACTCCTCTTCACTCCCAGCTGGGCATTAATGCCAGAGGAGGAAACAGACTGGTCCATTTCTAGCAGGAGGCCAGAGACCTTTTTCTAAGGCCTGGTTCCGGTTCCTCTTGCTTTTTCCTCCCAAGCTCCTAGTTGCTCTGTTCACTGGAAAAACTCCAGCAGGCTTCACTTGTAAAGCAAATGTGGCTGGGGAGATGTCTCAAAAGAGGACACGCTATGGCACTGAACAAGCCATGTTTGGTACCAGCCCTTATTCCCCGCCCTGGATTCCAGGCCCCCGCAAGCACTTGCCATGGCCACCACCGGCCCGGAGTTCATGTACTTCACCAGCCCTGGGAAGAAAGGACGGTCCTTCAGGTCAATGTAATGCTGCTTCAGGAGTTCCTGGGAAGCCTGGCATGCAACAGGAGGTCGCAGTTAGGAAGTGTACCGCAAAGGCTGAAATATGTTTCTGTCCCATCCTCAGGACCCTCCCATTCCCAAGGCAGGTTCTCCACGTCCTGTAACATATGTTAGCCCACACTCATAAGGTGTAGGTAGAAATCCCACCCAAATCCTGACAGTGATACTCTTTCAAAAGGAAGACTGTACTGATGATGAAAACACCTTCAAAATGTCAATGGTATTGGGGACCTCTCATCCTAAGAAGTAGGTGGTTTGGGAATCTAGATGTGGAGGGTTAAGCCTATGAAGGAAATACTACAGAAAGAGATCATATCAACTCTTCCGGCCCATTTCCAGTGCCCTTTCAACATCTCACACGGTAAGGGAGAACGTTCTTCTCTTCCCAGATGGACTTGGTTAAGATTTCAATACATCTCCCTTAAGGTCCAGATCTGTCGCCCAAAAGTAAAGTGTGGAAACGCCGGGCCCTGCCCTAAACCGGAGGGAGCTCCGTCTGCCCGCACCTTGGGCACGTGTGGCCCTCGTGGCCGGGCCGGGGCACAGGTTTCCCTGCTCCCCGCGGGCCCCGCGCCACCGCTGGGGCACCCGCCGCTCCTCCCGCCGTCCAGTCACCTCCGCTTAACCTTGCGAGGGCGCCAGTGCCCGCGGGCCCCGGGGCCGGAACGGCCGCGGGGCGGGGGCGGGGAGCGGGGAGGGGCAGCGCCGGCTCCCGGCTCCCGGGGGGCAGAGGGGCCCCCGCCTTACCTGCAGGAACTTCATGGCCACTAGGCGGAACCCCTTCTGCTCGAAGCGCTTGATGATCTCGCCCACCAGGCCGCGCTGCACACCGTCCGGCTTGATGGCGATGAACGTGCGCTCCTGGTGGGCCATGGTCTGCGGGCAACAGGTCGACTCAGGGCCCCGCGGCCTCGCGGGACACAGGACCCCAGCCACCCTCTCCGGGCCCGCGCCTTCCCCCCCGCCCCCAACCCCGCAGGCGCCCCGGCCCCTCCGCCCGCTCCGCGGGGACACGCGCCAGCCGGCCGACGCCCCGCCGGAGGGGACCCGGCGCAGGCCCCGGGGTGGGTGGGGGGAGGCGAGCGCGTCCGCTGGGGGTGCGGGGTTCCGGGGGGCGGCGGGGAAAGCGTCCACAGCGCCTTACCGGGAAGCAGCCTGCGCGGCGGGGCGGGAGGCGAGACGTGGAGCGAGCGGCTGGGCCCGGAGCCGAGCGGGAGGAGGGCCGTGCGACGGCCACACCCCGGACGCCCCGCCGCCCAACCCGCGAGGCCGACGCGGCCCGAGTCCTCTGTCCACGCCCCGGGAGGCCGGGAGGCGCTGAGGGCTCGGGAGCAGGAAGTGGCTTCCTCCCCCCCATTGGGGGGGTGGCCTGGGGGGTGCCCCGCGGCGGGAACTCCGCCCGTCCCGCCCATCCCGCCCGTCCGGTCCGCGGCCGCCCCGCAGTACCTCCTGCCGCACGCGCGCACTGTCGCCCGCACACTCACACTCCCGCGCGGTGAGCTGCTCCAGCCGGAGACACATCCCTGACACGGTTCTAGCTTGTCTCCCAGTCAGACCCGTCGCGTTTGCACACATCTCCCTACCTTGGGTGGTGCTCAGCTTCGGTGAGGACGCAGCGATCCCCTCCTCGCCGCCTGTCCAGACAGCCGTCCAGCACGGCCTGTCCCCTGAGGTGGTCGGAGGCCTCGTGTCTGTCCCTCCTCCGGACAGTGGGCTGGCGGCGGGCCCGGCGTGGCTCCCCCGACTGCTCGTGGAGACCGCACTGAGAACCGGTACCCGCCAGATCGACAGAGGACTTCAGCTACCTCCATTTTTACCTCAAACCCTCTCCAGTTAACTAAATTCTTGCTAGTTTCTCTCTCAACTCAGGCAGAAGCCCCTGAGGGCAAAGCATTCCCTGATGGGAACCGAAGCGACTCCCTTAAGCAACAGGGAGGACTCTGCAGGAGCAACCCCAAGACACGGGTGGATTTGACCTTCAAAGTCCACCTGCAGGTACACACCGGCCTTTGCCCCAGTTGCATGTATGGAGACCTGGAAGTAGCTTCCACACTTTGGAGACAGCCTGAGATGTGGTCCAGCCTTTCCAGTGTTGGCCTCCCTGAAATAAATTCTCTTCTTGTTCCACCTCAACTGGTCTGCCCTTGGGTTTTGTCCTTGCCAAGTGTGGAACCTGGTTCATCTGGGCCCTGGGAGCGGGTGCCCTTGCACCCCTGCACCCTGGCCACAAGGGGCCAGCCCAGCCCTCTAGGACACCTTGGCTTCCCAAACTGCTAGTTGCAGAGCATTAAAACACCATTCTCACTCTGGAGAAGAGACAGTGTTCCCCCTTTGGCTTCAAGGTAAAGCGCTAATTTGGGCTTTTCGGAGTTACCAAGGTCAACTGTGGGAAAGAGTCTGAGAATTTCACTGGAGATTTCTCTGGAGAGCTGTGTGTCCCTCTGGGCGGTCAATCATAGCTCCTGCAGTCTGGTCCACAGCGGCCTCCTGCCGTTCACATGCCCTGTCCTTCCTGCAAAGGCAGCCCTTGACTGGGCAGGGAGTGACCCCGCTGCCTCACTACACACACAGTCATTCCCCCAAAGGTGTGGTATTTTCTCTCTCTCCCCCAACTGGCCATGCTCTGTGGGAAACAGAAATGCATCTAGTTCTCTGCTGCAGGGAAGGAAAGTAGGCCCCCCGTGGAGGGAATCCTTTAAATATACATGTCAACTCTCATTGCACCCTTCAAATAATCTTACAATTTCGTCAGGGACACCCCAGTGAAGCTGGAAAAACACAGCCGCCCGCATCCCAACTCCCCTCCTCTCCACTGCCTCTACCAAAGCCAGGTGAACAGGGAAAATACCAGGAAAGGAAACCTGAAGTTTGTGACAAAAGTAATTGTCCCCAGTATGTATTCTCAGCTTCCCCCTCCTCACAGGCGAGCTCTGAAGTATCCTCTAGGCACAAGGGTACCCAAATAAAAATAACACTTTCCTGGTTCTCTTGCAGTAGGAGGCCTCCACGGGAAGTTCTGGCCGATGAGATGGGAGGGGAAGCGAAAGTGGTAAATTCAGGGTGATGCCCTTCAATTCCCAGCCCACCATTAGGCACACGTAGGGGACAAGGCATGTCACACTGGTTAGAAGGAAATCAGTCCCTGGACAACCTCAAGGATCACAACCTCACCGCCATCACCACCCCTACTTAAACTACTTGGACTTTCTGGGGTTTCTGCAGTTTTACTGAGGTGTAACTGACAAAGAAAACTGGTTATGCGTTTAAGGTATACAACCTGTTTTAATTTATATATATTGTGCAACGATCACAATTAAGCTATTGAACATAACAGTTCACATCGTTACCATTTGTGTGTGTGTGTAAGACACACACCATACGTCAGATTTCTAGTTTAGACTTTTAAATAAAAGATAAGTAAATTTCCATGTTGTCTCTGTTAAAGTAACCAAATCAGCGCCCTAACAAATCAAAGCTACTTACAAGATTTCACCTGCTTCTTCTGAGGTTCTCCCAGGGACCCAGGCCCCCTACCCGGCTTTTCCGTTTTGGGAATAGTTACAACTTCTCACACTCCCCCTTCCACAGAGTCCCTGAGAGCTTCTCCCGAGCAAGAAGGACATCTCTTATTTCCAGGGCACCCTCTGCCATCAGTACAATCTTGGCAACCTAGCAGATTCTTCCTGGATTACTGACTGGCTCAGTGCCAAGGGGCAGATGGGATACAGGAGTGAAGGGAGGGACCACAAAGAGAAAGAAAGATCTCTCAGGCCAACAAAAATAACTTACATCATATTTACACTCTCTGTTAACTCAGGTTACCCAGAGTAAATGGAAAAGAAAAAAAGAATACAAAGCAATAGGGCAATTCAAAAGTCACCAACTCGATGAATCCTACGTTGGGATGAACTATTTTAATTTGATGGCAGCACATAATACTGTACAGGGAGCATGCCCAGCTCCAAGAGTTCCCCTCCGGGTTACAAGGAAGTTCTCAAAAATAAGTGGATTTGCGAGAGCCTAGCCCCCTGCTCAGCGGAGGGAAAGGGAACGGAATGAACGAAGCACCGAGGTTGGCTCTCTCGTCACTCATAGATCCAGCTCTGAGCACAGCTCTTGTAATCCACCAGCTCTTCAGGCTGGAACCACAAGCCAATCTCCTTCTCCGCACTCTCCACAGAGTCGCTGCCGTGGATAATGTTCCTGGATGGGGACAGAGATGGCCCAGTTACCGAGACCCAAAGGATTCAATAGTCCAGAAGCCCCTCTGGCTCCGACTGCCAGAAAGCTGATAAGCCCTGCAGCAAAAAGCCAAAGCTCCCTGCACCTGAGTCCCCATTAAAAGAAAAAGCCCACAACCGCTTAAGGTGAAGTTAAGGTGACGGTGAAGAATGCTGTCCCCATAATTCCAGTCCTCGGAGCAACAGTGACAGCAACAGCAGAGAGAGGACTCTGGCCAAAAAAGGGTGCTGTAGCAGGTTTGACCCTCCCAAGCCACGCACAACCCCCCTGTGATCCTGATGGTCAAAGGCAGCGAGCTTACCAAGCCAAACACCAATTTCAGAGGGAAAGAAACAAGGAACTGATCTTAAATTTATCTGCCTACGGTATTATGTCCATCCCAGCCCCACGAACCCGAGGAACCCAAATTCTTATGTCACCTAACTCAGATTTTGGAAAAAGGCAAAAAGCACCCATTCCCACCTGCCAACTTGGACGCAGAAGTCCCCACGGATGGTCCCAGGCTTCGAGTCCGCTGGGTTCGTTTCCCCGAGCATCGCACGGCCTGTCTTCACCACATTCAGGCCCTCCCAGACCTCCAAGGATAAAAGAATACATGGTCAAGGAAAAAAACCCATTTCAGTAGAAAATCTGAAAACTATTAATTCAAAAAAAGGAAACAAAAAGCCCCCTTAACATTGAAGGAATAGTTATGGAGCAGCTACTTGTTGGAATACTGGTCTCCCTGCCCCTGCTCCTGATTTTCTCCAATCTGTTCTTGACAGAGCAGCCGGATGAGCCTTTTAGAAATGCTACCTGTTAGACCTCCCCCAGCATCCAGTCCGAAGCTCAGGAAGTGCATGGCCCCCACAGCCCTGCCTCATCTGGCCCAGGCCCGTGCCTCTGAACTCATGTCACCTGACCTCCTCTTTCACCCACCAGGCTTCAGCGGCTTCAACCTTCTTTCTGCACTTCAGAAAGTTCAGGCCCTTTGCACATGCTATTTTCTTGTTGAGATTGTTCTTTAGCGTGATTCTGTGTATGTCTGGCTCCTTCTTCTCACTCTGATCTCAGCTTGAAAAGTAAGTGCCTTAAACACCCAATTTCAAGTGATCACTTGCTATCTAATCATCTATTTCATTTCTGTGCTATCACTAATCATTAGCATATATATGTATATATGTATGTGTGTGTGTGTGTATTTATCTATATATAGTTGTTTTAATTTCTTAATTATCTGCCAATGTTCCACCTTCAAGAAATGTGGGCAAGCAAACCCGTAATAGTAAGTATTCATTTTGCCTCATTCATGACTGTATCCCCAGTGTCTGGAACAGAGCCTGGCACAATGATGACAACCAATATATACTTGGAGGAAAATTATTGCAGCTTCGAAGCAAGAGACAATCTCGCTGCCCTCCTGAATCCGGCCAACCTCTCCCGAGCTCTCGCAGCCATGTGTCGCTACGGGTCTTCAGTTTAGCAAACAAATGCATTGTGCCTTTGGTGGGTCAGAGAGCTAACTCATATCTTAACTGCCTAATCCTCGCAGCCCCCGTCGCCTCTGTATCAGTGAGGACCTGGCACCAGAGGCAAGAGTCATACCCCTCACTCTTGGCTCCCAGTGGGGTCATCCACGTGGATATCCCACACATGCATATCCCACACGCGCACACTCACCATGGCAACCACAGGCCCCGACTGCATGTACTTCACCAAGCCAGCAAAGAACGGACGGTCCTTCAGGTCAATGTAGTGCTCCTTGAGAAGGTCTTCAGAAGCCTATTGCATAGGACAGAGAATGAGCATAGGCCCCCCAAGCCTTCTAAGAACCAGCAATCTAGTTACTTCCCACTCACTACTATCTAAAATGTGAGCTCTTGGGATCCCAGGTGGCTCAGTGGTTAAGCGTCTGCCTTCGGCTCAGGTCATGATCCCAGGGTCCTGGGATCGAGCCCCGCATCAGGCTCCCTGCTCAGCAGGAAGCCTGCTTCTCTCTCCCCCTTACTTGTGTTGCCTCTCTCTCTGTGTCTCTGTCAAATAAATAAATAAAATCTTTAATAAATATATAAGTAAATAAAATGTGAGCTCTTAGTTCACTGATTCTGCTATAACACAATCTATTTCCAACACTACCAGAGGGTAGTGATGTCAGAGAGACTGAAAATGCTTCAGCTTTGTGCCAATTTCCCTCCTATTGGCCTTGACTGATCACAATAAAACCACATAACACTAGAATCACATCTGGCCATCCCATTTTAGACAGTAAGACTAACAATACAATGAATTTCCATTCACTGAAAGCAAGCCTCAACTCAAATGTCAGAGGGAAGTGGCGGTGGGGGGGTCTTGGCATTCGATGAGAAGTAAACTGAACACAGCCACGTCCCAGGGAGACGCCACGGCACATTTACTCAGAGGGGGCCAGGTGGGGCGACTGTGCGATTCCCGCAAATATTTCACAAAACACTCAAAAGTACATGACATCCAGCAGTAAAGAAGTCTGCTGAAGGACTTAGAAACTCTCCCTCTGGGAGGCTGGTATGTGGGGACAAAACAAGTTAGCCAGGGGGCAAACCACCTGCTTAGCAATTCCGACTCCCTCCCCAGGGCTCTCGCAGGGCACAAAGGCTGGTTCAGGGTCTAACAAGGACCCTTCGTTCTCCCAGTTCTGTACCCTGCACACGGCACCCAGACCCATAAATGCGGATAGCCGCTGCCAGAAAGCACATGCAGAAAGGCCCAGCACTCAGCCTCCAGTTGATTGTTCCTTGCCAAAGTAAAATGACACAGCCACATGGCCACGCCACTTCAGCAATTGGCTCTCGGTCACCCCACGGCCAATCCCAATGGAAGACTAGTCCTGGAGGCCTCCTGGTACGCCACCTGACCTCTCCTTCCTCAAACACTCTTTCAATTCTACTAATTGGTTCTGATTTTTCTTTTTTTTTTGGTTCTGGTTATCTTTATTTTTAAGATCTTAATTTATTTATTTATTTGAGAGAGAGAGAGAGAGAATGAGAGAGAAAGCATGAGCAGGGTGGGAGGAGTAGAGGGAGAAGCAGCCTGCCGGCTGAGCAGGGAGCCCAATGCAAGGCAGGACCCTAAGATCATGAGATGAGCTGAAGGCAGATGCCTAACCAACTGAGCCACCCAGGGGCTCCAGTTCTGGTGATTTTTAGTCTGTGGAACAGATTACAAGGTTTTTGCAGATTACACGGTTTTTGCAGAGGGGAAGTCAAGTTCTCCCTCCTCTCCCTCCTCCATGTCAGAGATCAACAACTCTGCAGGTGCTGGCGGCTGTCCCTCCTCCCATTCTTCCTCAAGCCCACATCCTTTGCTTTTATCTTTAATTTTTTTTTTTTTGAGATTTTATTATTTGACAGAGGGAGGGACAGACAGAAAGGGAACACAAGCAGGGAGAGTGGGAGAGAGAGAAGCAGGCTTCCGCCCCGAGCAGGGAGCCAGATGTGGAGCTTGATCCCCGGACTCCAGGATCATGACCTGAGCCAAAGGCAGATGCTTAACCGACTGAGCCACCCAGGCGCCCCACAAGCCCACGTCCTTGATAGGAAACTCAATGTGATGGAAAAACTGCACATACTCAGGGGTCAGAGAAACCCAAGTTAAGATCCCTGCTCTATGACTACCTGTGTGCCTTCAGATACATTACTTAACCTCACCGGGCCTGGGTTCCTCATCGCTGACAACCACAGGCACCGAAATCAGTATGTCTCTGGGCTGTCATAAAAGCCCAAGAAAACAAATATGCCCAGCACACAGTAAATGCCTGATCAACAATACTTCACTTTACCTTCCAAACCTAATTTACTATGCAAACTCTCTGGAAAGCAATGCTTGTCCAACACGTGGCACTAACCATTCCATCATGGACCCCCAACCTCCCCTGGCACTAACATCCATCTACTCCCTTTTATACTAAAGCAGTTTTCCTAAAACATCATACAGGAACTAAATTGTAAATCAAACTAAATTTAAAATGCATTAGCAGAGTCCAAAGATGACTCCACTGATAGGAAAAAAGACAGCCCCCTCATTTATTTGCTTTGGCAATCTGAGTTCTCATTTCCCAGGTCTGTCTGAAAAGGAGTCCTTGGCCAATTAACCCTTTTCATCTTTGGGGTTTTGTTTTTGTTTTTCAGATTTATTTTAGAGAGAGAGAGAGAGAGAGAGAGAGGGCATGAGCAGGATGGGGAGAGAGAGAGGGAGAGGGAGAGAGAGAATCTCAAGCCGACTCCTTGCTGAGTGCAGAGCCTGTCACAGGGCTCCATCTTATGACCCTGAGATCACAACTTGAGCCGAAAGGAATAGTCCGACGCTTAACTGACTGTGTCCCCAGGTGCCCCCACCTTTTCACTTTTTGAAATACTGCTTTGCACATGTCTTGCAAGTGTTTCTGCTCTCTGCTGTTTTCAGGCAGCGCTTCCCAAGGGCAAATCCCAAGGGCCTGCCTCCCAACAAGCCCTAATGGTGCCTAACAGACACTAGCTACTAAGTAGACAGTAAATAAGGATGGAAAGGTCTCCTTGCGGGGGATCAACCTGGCTCAGAGAAGAGGGGTGGGAATTCTCTGAAATTATCTGCTCAAGAAATTTGAAGGGTGAAAAAAAAAAAAAGAAAAATTTAAAAAAGAAAAAAGGGGTGCCTGGCTGGCTCAGTCAGTAAAGCGTGTAACTTCTAATCTCCGGGCTAAGTTTGAACTGCACGTAGGGTGCGATTACTTAAAAATAAAAATCTTAAAAAAAAAAAAAGGAAAGAAAGAAAGGGGGCGCCTGGGTGGCTCAGGTGGCTAAACGACTGCCTTCAGCTCAGGTCATGATCCTGGGGTCCTGGGATCAAGTCCTGCTCAGTGAGGAGTCTGCTTCTCCCTCTGACCCTCCCCTCCTCATGCTCTCTCTCCCCTCCTCTCTCAAAGAAAGAAAGAAAGAAAGAAAGAAATCACAGTGTTGCAGTAATATGCAGAACTCTGCATTGCTAAGGGAAAAGGGAGGCTATTTCTAAAAGTCCCAGTAACTTGGTTTGTTGTGGGATTTCCACCACCCTACTAGGCCCCAAGGAGTTTGCAGGTTTCAGGATGTATGTGTTCACCCATGTGGAGAAGGCTTAGAAAAAAAAAGGAGGGAAGGGGAGAAACAGGGAGTCTAACCTACAATCACCCCCTGAGCTCCAAGAGAACAGAAATATGAAGAATGAAGTTCACTTACCTGAATTAATTTCATAGCAATGAGGCGGAATCCTTTTTGCTCGAAACGCTTGATGATCTCTCCCACAAGGCTGCGCTGGACCCCATCAGGCTTGATGGCAATGAAGGTGCGTTCACTGTTGGCCATGGTCCTGAGGATAAACAGCTGGGAGGATGAAACAGCACTAACTATCCTGCCTACATCATTTTCCTCCTCAAGCGGATTACCCCATAAAGCTGGTTTAAACCTGCCATGCCAACTCCCAGTCTCCCTGATAAAAGCCCAATTCCTGTGTGTTCACACACTGTGCTACTCTGAAGACACATTTTAAAGATATAGGTATAAACAACCTTCCAGGGGCGCCTGGGTGGCTCAGTTGGTTAAGCGACTGCCTTCAGCTCAGGTCATGATCCCGGAGACCCGGGATCGAGTCCCACATCGGGCTGCCTGCTCGGCGGGAAGCCTGCTTCTCCCTCTCTCACTCCCCCTGCTTGTGTTCCCTCTCTCGCTGTGTTTCTCTCTGTCAAATAAATAAATAAAATCTTTAAAAAAAA